>JANBTS010000094.1:0-34376 GCA_027578955.1 Coemansia sp. RSA 1250
CTGGATGCCCAGGCGTCATTTAAGATTGTGCAGTTCCTGCGTCGCTTGGCTGCCGAGGGCCAGACCATTCTGTGCACGATCCACCAGCCGTCGGCTCTGCTGTTTGAGCAGTTTGACCGGCTGCTGCTGCTGGCTCGTGGCGGCCACACGGTTTACCATGGGCCGATTGGCGAGGATGCGCAGACGCTGACCAAGTACTTTGAGAGTAACGGTGCTCCCAAATGCCCGCCGACTGCCAATCCCGCCGAGTATATCTTGGACGTCGCCGGCAAGCCCGGCTCGGCAATCGACTGGCCGCACATTTGGAACGAGTCTGCTGAGCGCCAGTCAGTGCTGTCGGAAATCAGCCGCATCAACGACCTCAAGCACCAGGCAGGCGGCGACCATGGCGAGGCAGGCGATGACAAGGTGTTTGCTCGCAGCCATCTGTACCAGATCAAGCTGGTTACCCAGCGCATGCTGCTGATGCAGTGGCGCAACCTGGAATACCAGACTACGCGTGTTGCACTGCAGGTTATTTGTGCGCTGGCCGTCGGGTTCTCGTACTTTAACTTGAGCTCGGGCTCTGCCGACATGCAGAACCGAGTGATGGCATGTTTCTTTACCGCCGTGCTGGGCATTCTGGTGATCAACTCGTGCCAGCCCGAGTTCCTCCGCCAGCGCCAGTACTACGGCCGCGAGACATCAACCAACCAGTACGGATGGCGGGCGTTTGCTGTGGCCATCATATTCACCGAGTGGCCGTTTGCCATTGTAGCCAATACGCTGTTTGTGGTCTGCTTCTACTGGACCGTTGGCCTCAACCCGCTATCGGACCGCATTGGCTATTTCTATATTCTGTACGTCACATTTGGGCTATTTGCATTGTCGCTGGGCCAGGCAATTGCGTCGTTTGTTCCCAATGACATGATTGCTGCAATGGTGAACCCTGTATTTACTGCATTTATCACTTTGGTTTGTGGAGTAACTATTCCTTACGCGCTGATGCCAAAGTTCTTCTCTGCTTGGCTGTACTGGCTGTCTCCGTTTATGTACTTTATTGAGGGCCTGATTACCAACGACCTCCATGGTTCCAAAGTGCAGTGCCATCCAGAAGAACTGTACACGTTCGAGCCGCCCAACAACATGACGTGCAACGAGTATGCTGGCCAGTGGGTGCAGAGTGCTACGGGCTATATCAACAACCCCGACGACAGCTCCGCCTGCAAATTCTGCCCGTATTCAGTAGGCGACGAGTTCTACCGTACTTTGAGCTGGAGCTTCTCGCATCGCTGGCGCAACTTTGGCATTCTGTTTGGCTTTATTGCCTTCAATATCGCCTTTACCATGCTGATGATCCGCGTTTACAAGGTCAACAAACAATAGGTTTATTTTGTTTGATTTTATTACATCATTAATATTTTCAGTTACAGCAACATCTAAAGCATTCAACATTCTGTTCTTTGAAACAGTTTTTTAAAAAAAGCCAGATTTTATGATTCTATCTCAAATGAATTGGAAAACGATTTTATTAAAGAGTTTTTGAATAAGAAATTGCCAATACAAATACTAATGACGCTGCACCTGCATAGCCAACTACTTGCAAAAACAGAGGGGTGAACAGCCGCATGGGTTTTTGCTCAGTTGCCAAGCTTCCTTGCGTTTTCCAGAAGAAAACTGTCGAAACTAACAAAAGCAGCAGAGCTAAAACAAAGAAATACACTGTTGATACCGTTGCTAGCCATGAATATGTTGTATTTTGCTCTACAAAATCGTGGAATATAATGATGGATGAAGCCACTACGGCCATAGCTAACTTGAGCCACGACAAGAAATTGCGCTCAGCCGCAAACTGGTCACGCGCGGTGCTATGCTCATTGTCGACAATATATGATCTAAGCTGAGGTCCCATGCTAAAGCTATTCTCCCCGGCTGACTGTATTGTTGTGGTGGCGCTATTTGGACTGTGGAAAGAATAAAAGATAGCTGAAACTTTGGCTTATTATGTTGCCAATTCCGCTTGCCCTTTTTATCTTATCCGGGGTCTGGAGTGCGGAGCCCCTGACCAGTAAAGGGGTGAAAGTGATCGACAAAGGGGGATGGCGCTTTCATTGCAAATGCCTTTGGACTTGTCATTGGCTTGGGAGGGATTGAGCGGAATTTACCATGATTGGCTTGCGGGAACAAGTTCTAATCTGTACTTTATTTTACTATGAAATAGTTCCTCGACTACAGCAGATCAAAGTCGTCCACCTTGTCGTTGTATTTCAGAATCTTGCGCTTAATCTTGGACGTGTCGACCCAAGTAACAAAGTCTTCCATGTTGCGAGTAACCAAAAATGCCGGATCCGTAACTGTATCGGGGCCAACACGCACATGTCCTTGCTCAATCAGCTTTACTGCCTGCGACACAAACTGAGACATCTTTAGCCGACACATAATCACTGCTAGTCTTCGCCGGCAGAATGCGGAAACTGTAAGCTTGTCGATCTGCGACATGTTTTTGCGCGATGAAATAACACCAATCGAGTACAGCTTTTCTAAAAACGCCTCTTCACTGGCAAACCGCTTAGGATCGCGTGGGTCCAGTCGTGAAATAGCATGTGCCAACTTTTGCGCCTGCCGAACCAACGCACTGTATTTGTGGTACTCCTCGCGTGAAGACAGATGATACCGCCGCATGACTTCAATCTCACGCACATTGTGCTCGTTTTTCCATTCGACAAAGTCGACTTTACGCAGAAGCTTCTTCTCATGGTATTTCAACTGACGCACCATTGCTAAAATAAATAAAATGTAAGAGCAAAGAAAGTGAAAATTCTTTCTGATCTCTATGTTCTGATTTGATCAACTTTTTTTTCTTTTCCCCTTTTTTAAGAAAAAAATATTTTTATACAATGGGAAAGTCGGCACGGTCAAAGTCCAAAATACGGAACCGCAATGTGCGGCGAGCAACGATCTTTGGTCCTGTGGAGGCTGAGCGTATTCAGCGGCTAGCAGCAAAGCAGCAAGTAAAGTCTGGAAACATTGGTGAGCTTATGGATACCGACGAGCCAGTAATATCTAGTGCTGCAGCTGCTACAGACGACATAGAGATGAGCACGACCAAGACAAGCAAAGGCGTGAAGAAGGGCAGCAAGAACAAGCCCAAACGGCTTGTCATACGCAATAAAAAGGGTCGTATCATGTCAAAGAATCAAGTAACATGGGTAAAGCAGAAGAGGTTCAAGAACTAGCTTTTTATTACACGTCTGCAAACAAAGACATTGTCACCTTTTGGCGTTTAGCTGATGAAGCGTTTAGCGCTGGAAGACAGATTTAAAAATGGCGCTGGCAAACTACAATCTACTGCATCGGTTTAAGAAACACGACGCACTTCTGCGCTTGCAAAATGGAGGTTGGAAAGAAATTTTAAAACATGCACAAGATGGCATTAAGCTAGACCAATGCTTCAAGCACTAGCGTATAGATATTTCTCGTGTAAAGTCAACTCACAAACAAAGCCACGACTAACAAGCACGAATATATAGCACAAACGATTGTATAATTTACTACAATTTTCAAATTTACTCGTCGCTTGTTAGGGAAGCAGTGTAGCTCTGCTACCAAACACTACAAAGAACTAAAGGACGGATTGCCAAGAATTAGTCATACGCAACCATCACAGCAGAAAGGGACCATCATTTATAGCGCGCACGATATGTGACGTATCCTTTGGACCATTTAGTGCATATGACCACCAAAGCGAAATAACGTCCATAGTACTTTTATGTATCTTGTTTATATAAAACAGAGAGGGGGCTTTTGTTTATTTCTTTTGCAAATACTTCGCCAGCCCTATAAATTAGTCGAAACATTTCTATTACTTTAACCCATTCTTTACTACTGCTGGATATTTTCTATTATGGTGAGATCCGCACTTTGTGCTTTGGCTCTGCTTGCCGCATCGGCTACCGCTCAACGGCAAATCGCAGGCGGACTAATTGCATGCGATAAGCACAATTAGCACTGCTCACAAGATGGTTCGGAGATCATATAGTGCCACACCAATAAGCCACAACCTTGTGGAGAAGATAAACGCTGCCAGTATCAACATTCTGATACAGACAGCAAGCAAGTTGGTGACATGTATGCGGACTCTCTTATGAACACTGCTTCAATAGTTTAAAGATGCAAATTAGTAACATTTAGGAAGTTTTTTATTTACTATATTGAATTAACATAATAAATTGGCTTGATAACTCTCGATTGTTGAATTTTGTACTGTACTGTTTCTTTTACAGGAATAGAAAGAAACCTTATAAATGGCGCGGATTAAGAAAACTTAGACAAAAAAAATTATTTCCGCATATATAAGTGCTGGGTTAGCTAAATTGCGCTTTTGCTCTGCTTGCAAGTGACATCATGATAAGCATTCAGTATAAAGCGCTGAATAGATTTGCACATATAGTTTGTTTTGATCACTAGACCTAACTGCAAATCCCGGCTAATGCTTTCTAGTTGTTTGCTAGCTGTTTGCAAAGCTATAAATGCCCTGCCAGTTCCAACCGCTTTTTCACACTCAACAATTTCTCTTTTTGGAAAATATTTACCTAATTCGACTATCATAAAGATTGTTTTCATAGCGTTGGCTTTGCTGGTAGCACTCGTTGCTTCTTCTGTTATGCTGTCGCTAGAAAAGCGAGGCTGTCCATATAACTATAAATCCTACTGTAGTTCTGATTTCAAGTCCAAGATTGATTGCACAAGTGGACAAAAGGCTGGATGCGGCTCTGGCCAGACATGCCGTTTAGGATCAAGCAAGGGTGGAATAATAGCTTATTGCGCTAACTAATGGTAATAAACAAGGCAGCTAATTAAAACGTTTTTACTTTAAATAAATTAGCCATCAATTCAGGAAATATGACTGATTTACAGTATTTACGAAGCAGAAACACCCGTTGCAATAAACAATTGGTCTTTTTTTTTTTTAGCCAAAGAATGGATATTGTGCATAAATAAAAAGAAGCCCAGTATGACATAACCATATTGTTTTGTATCTGCTTTAGCGCGGACTTTGTAAAGATCAACCTGACTTGGCAGACTTACATTCTGCGTATCCCTAAATTTCCTTTAGCATATAAAAGGGAGCACAGCGCCTGTTCTCTTTCTCTCTATATTCATATAGCTTTTTCTAATATGGCCAAAAGATTTATATTCTTTGCGTTGGCGCTCATTGCTGGAACCAGTTTTGGACAAGATGCTCCCAAGGACTGCGAATACCTTGTAGAAGGTAATCTGAAAACCATTAAGAGCGGAGGATCGGTTTGTGCTGATGATAAGGCATACTATTACTGCAACAACGGCGTTTTGTATGGGAGAGCATGTGTGGGACAGTGCCAGAACAATGGTAGCCAGGTTCAATGTGTAGATGATTCGGATAATCAGCCGCCTTCATCATCCACTCGTATTGGATAAATTAGAACATTAAATGAATAAATAAAGCTGGAACCAACAGCATTTATTAAACTATTGAAAGTACACCAGAACCATCAAGGAAGGCTGGAATATCTCCCTTCTCTTTTTTTTTTATTAATTTATGAGAATGCAGCTGAATCCATGGAAAAGCGATCAAGAGCGTATCAGCTTGTTAGACACTAGCATACGAGCTCAGGTTAAACAGCGAGGGTTATACTATATCCGTATACTTGCATTGCTTTCAGCGCTATATTGGGTGGTAAGCTGCTTGGTCTACGGTGCCGTATACAAGCGCAGTCGAATGGTCCACAACGCATTGTTACAGATAATTGATCTGGATCATGGTCCAGTTGGCCAGAACATAACCAACAGCGTTCTGCAGATCCCACCAGCTCTGGAATTGCCGCGATGGCAGCTGCTCGATAGGGACTTCGATGGGCAGCTGAGTGAGGTCCGGGAATGGGTCAGAAAGCATGGCTGGGGTGCCATAGTCATTAACCCTGGAGCCTCCCAACGGCTGCAGCAAGCCGATATAAACTATAGCCCCAAACAGGCTATAACAGTTATCCATAATACTGGACGACAACCAATCATAACCGTCTCGTACTTGGCACCAGCTTTAACCAATGCGGTAACTCGGGCCATCTACCAGTTCACCTTGACTCATCTTGAATCTCTCAGATCCCAGCCACAGCTGCTTGCATCCAACCCCCAGCTACTTTCCACGCTAGTGCAGTCCCCCATATCGTATACAAGCGAGGACGTGGGACTCTTTTCATTTTCGCTCTCTCCGATCATTTGCATATTTGGATTTCTGGTGGGCCTGGTGATGATGATTGAGGCCCTGATACAGTGGAAAATGACCACATTGAACTTCTTTCTCAAAGTCAAACATTGGCAGGTTTGGCTTGCATCTTTCGGGTTGGTTACTTTGTGGGCAGTATTTGTTGCTATGCATTCGGCCCTGGCAGTTGCGGCGTTCCAGGGCCCGCAGTATTCATCACACGCGCTGCCATTTACGGTGGGCCGTTTTTTCGCCTTATGGTTCAACATCGCCATCACTTTGGCAGCTCTAGGTATGTGGCTATGCAATTGGTACTTGGTCTTGTCTCCCGAGTTCTTTGGCGTGCCGACACTAATCACAGTCATCTCCAATGTTGCCTCATTGATGACTGACGTTGACTTGGCACCGCACTTTTTCCGGTGGTTCCGGATCCAGCCGTTTAACAACGGATCAATGCTGTTCCAGTATATTCTGAGCGGCTCGTATCCGCGGATTGCCTTGAACGTAAGCATTTTGTTGGGAGAGTGGGCGGCAATGTCGGTTATTCTGTTTGCTACTACATGGGTTAGACAAACCACGTTGTTGCTGGGCATTGCGGATAACGCCGGATGGCTACGAGGAAGCATATTCTTCCATAGCGACATCCCCTACTACAAGGATGTTTTACCGGTTGTGCACAAGGCTGCATCATTTCCTTTTGAGCCTCGTCGAACTCGCTCGTTGGTTATAAGCGAGTCTACAGGAGAGACGGCGTCGCTAAAAGAAGGCAATTTAGGCGTATAGATCGCGTAATATATACAGTTTTTATATAGACTTGAGGCCAACAAACATTTGCTTTCAAGGGTGATTACAGTACTATTTAACAAAGAAAAGAAAGCATTTTTTAGACAACATAAAGAGATGCAATTGCAAAAAAAAAAAAAAAAAAAGGTCAATTATACAGTCTCTTTGTGTGCATATTACCATTTAAGGGGTTTGAGTTGTTTCCATAGCTCACCATTGTGCCGTCTAATGCGTTTACTGTCGGCCAGAGCAACATAAACAGGGGTCTCAGCACCCTGATCAGGAGTAAGCGGGGCATAGGGGCCAGTCATATCGGTTTTCACATAGCCAGGACACACGGCAGCAAACAGCAAAGCACGAGGATCCTGCGCCATTGTACGAGCCAGCATTCTGGCATACGCGATCAAGCCGGCCTTGGCCACCGCAAACGGCATTGGCGGAAAGCCATAGGTGCCATAGGTGCCCTTACCTACCGACGAGATAAACCCGTTTTCAATGATATGCAAGCCATTCAGAGTTAGATCATCCGATGTTAGTACCCGCGGCAAGTCGCCAGAAAAAATGCCCAGGTGAGCCAGTGCCGTCACCATAAATACAATCCGGCCGTGTCGCCGCATATGAGGGAGCGAGCAGTTGGTCATGTTGACGGCAGTAAAGTAGTTCATGTGGACCACCTTATAGGCGGTCTCAGCATCGCATGTGCGCACCACCATTGATTGCCGGGGGCTTCCGTACATGGGATTCGGCGACTCCAGCGCTGCTACCCGAGCCGCCTCCTGCGGTTTCGACGGCAGCAGGGGCTTTTTGACCACCCCTCCCGCGTTATTGATCAATATGTCCATGCTCTGCTCCCCGTGCATCAGGGTCAAATATTCTATGAATGCCTGGATACTCTCGATGTCAGAGACGTCCAGCTGGTGAAACCGTAGCTCGTTGTTTTGCCGTAATGCCTCGGTTCCTGTTCGCAGTTGCTCTCGCCGCAGCTCATCAAAGGCCTGCTGGCCGCGATCAACGTTCCGGGCTGTCAAGTATACTATTAACGGCTTTTCGCTTTGCAAAAGTAGCTTGCGCACTATGGCTTTGCCTATTCCGCGGTTGGCTCCAGTAACTACTGCTACCAACCTGTCATCATTCATAGTTAGCCCCTCCCCCGCTCTCTTGCTATGCTTCAATTAAAGTTACGAGTTGTAAGAGAAAGATTCAATTTGTGCAAAATTCGGACTTGAAAAATTAACAGGAAAAAAAAAAGATAGCAAAAACAGGAAACATAAAGCAAAGCCAGAGAAAAAATGATTCTCCCCTTTCTTTTCTGATACTTTTCGGCCAAAAAGAGAATAATCACACCACTTTATTCATCCATCTTCTGCAAGAGATATGGCTTAAAGATCTAGAACTATTTTCTAGGCCTTTCTCGTAACCTTAATAGCAAAATATAATTTATCGGCCGCACATTGTCGGACCAAGGTGATCAGCCAGATCAATGATTTAATTTCAATGGACCTATATCACGTTGCACAAAGTGGCGGAAACATTATGTTCCTATTTCTTGGCAAACGCATCATTATTTCCGTTCTTTTTTCTTTCTTTCTTCAGAGTGCCATTTTCTCGGGGGGGGGAGGGCATTTTAAGCTTGGCACCTCTGCTCTCTCACCCCCCAAAGGAGCTTCATTTTAGATCTATTTATAATCCTTCAGGCGGGATTGTCGGAAAACACACAAGGGATTTTCGCCTATTGTTTTTTGTTGAAGCATCTTTCCATTCTACGTTCTCTCTTTTTTTTTTATTTGTACTAGTATAAGCATATAAGCATATAGGAATTCAAAGAGCATGAAAGGGATAGTAGCATTGATGCTAGGCATCAGTATGGCGAATGGCGGGCTTGTGGAAAGAATCATTGGAGGAACATCCGCCCAAGAGCACGAGTACCCGTTTGCAGTACGACTCACCATCTCGGCAGGCAACGAGGACCTGCTTTGCGGCGGCACGCTGATACAGAACGACATGGTGGTTACGGCAGCGCACTGCATGGTAGATACCAACTACAACAACGTGTACGAGCCCAACCAGGTCGCCATCTGCTACGGGTCCAGCAGCATCGCCAAGCAGTCCTGCTCGACCGCCCGCAACATCACGGTGCACCCCTCCTACAACCCCGTCACGCTGACCAACGACATCGCCCTGGTGCAGCTCAGCGCCCTTACGCTCACGAGCTCGCTCAACACCATCCCCATTTATTCAGGGAAGCTCCCCGAGGGAACAAAGCTCACCACGATGGGATGGGGCAAGACCCAGAGCAACTCGTCGTCCCTGCCCTCCACGCTTATGAGCGTGGAGATCGAGATTGGCAGTGCCGGGGATTGCAAGCAGGCGCTCCCCTCGTATAGATCCTCGGATGGCCCGGAGGTATGCAGCGTCAACGCGCTTACGCCCGGAAAGGACTCGTGCCAGGGCGACTCGGGCTCACCCTCCATCATCAACGTGGACGGCAAGCCGTACTTGGCGGCACTGACCAGCTCCGGCGTGGACTTGGCCAACCCGGGAGCAGCCGACTGCGCTACCAAGGACGGCCTGGCCTTCTACACGCACGCCTACTACTTTATGGACTTTATCACCAAGGTCACTGGCGCCTCCGCCTCCGCACTTACCAGCGACAGCAGCAAAGACAGCGCCGACGAGCCCTCCTCCGCAGCAGCCCGCCCGCACCGCAGCCTTGCGCTCTTGGCCCTGGCCGCCATCTCTACGTTGCTATAGAAACTGTCTATTTATATATCAATCAAGAGTTTTCTGGAACGTCAATGGGTACATTACAAGCTCTTTGGGGTCGCGCTGGCCGGCAGACTGTGGCGGACTAGACAATGCCCGTGGCTGCCGCGTCTTCTCGCTCACGATGCTTCCGCTGACACTCCGCTGGTGCGCGGCCGCGTGCGATGATGACGTGGCGGCAGAGAGCCCGGGCCGCGAGGGCCGCGAGGGCGGCGATGCCGCGGAGGGCGACGGCGTGCTGGAGCGGAAGCCGCGCCTGATGCGGCCCACCAGCCCGGAGGACGTGCGGCGGTGCGTGCCGTGCTCAGACGGCGCCGAGTGCTCCAAGGACGACGAGGAGCTGGGCGCGTCGGCAGCGGGAGGCACGAAGCGGTACTGGCCGGCGCTGATCTCGGGCTCGCTCAGGCCGTGCTGCTGCTGCTGCCGCCGCCGCGCCGCCGCGCCGCCGCGCCCGGGAGCCACCAGCTCGTCAAACTGCACGTCGAAGTGGTCCACCACATCGATGGTCCAGGCCGCAATTGCCGACGACTGCTCCGAGACCGCCCACCGCTGCATCTGCTCCGGCAGAAGGCCCGGCTCGCTCGGTCGCCGCCGCCCGCGCTGCATCTGCTGGGAGCCCTCGGAGTGCCGGTTCCAGTGCCGGCTGCCCGCCACCAGGGACACCGCCGATGACGACGACGACGAGGACCGCGCGGCGGCCTCCTGCGGCGCGCTCAGGTTGTGCGCCGACCGCGCATGCTGCCGCCGGTACTCCGGCACGGGCTGCGCCGAGTCGTTGGTGTGGACCGAGTCGGCTCCTGCTGTCTCGTCCAGCGGCGCCACGTCCGCTACCACCACCAGCCGGTACTCCCTCGACACGAACTCGCTGGAGAACTGGCTCAGCCCCTGCGGCACCGCGAGCGTCTGCGATGCCCGCACCTGCCGCACCACCGGCGGCCTGCAGTCGGCGGCCCGCTGCTCCGGCAGCTGGCTGCCCGGCGCCGCCGGCTGCGCCGGCAACGGCGGCGGCGACAGCGACAGCGACAGCGATGACGGCGAGACCGAGCCCGGCGCCCGCAGCAGCACCGCCAGTCGCGAGCGCGTCTTGCGCAGCCCGCGGGCCGGCTGCTGCTGGCCCGCCCGCTCGGCGCCGTCCAGCGCGTCCAGCGCGTCCAGCCGCAGCGACGTCAGGTGCGTGATGCGGTTGACCAGCCGCTCCTCGCCCTTGGCCTGGACGTGGCACATGACGCATTCCGAGAAGTGCGCGCCCAGCAGCCGCACGCCAAACCGCGCGTCCGACGTGCGCGCCGTCAGGTCCACGCGCAGCTGCGTGCCGGGCTTCACCGTGTCGCGGCTGATCGTGCCCCACACGCGCACGTGGCAGGACCCGTCCGGGCACCCCACCGACTGGTCCACGCGCTTGCGCCGCGCCAGCCGCCGCGCCACCCGCACCCGCCGGCACTCCACCTCGCGCTCGCCGGCCCACTGCGCCGACGGCCCCGACAGCAGCAGCGCGCCCAGCGTCGCCCGCTCCACCACTCCGCGCACCACGTAGCGGATCCGTGCCGGCTCCCGCTCCAGCGTCGACGGCACCCACCACGGAACCTCCACCGCGAACGGGAACACGTGGGTCCCGGCCGCCAGCACCCCTGCGCCGCGCACATCCGCCGATTGCCGCACTATCTCGCGGGTCTGCGTGGTTGTGCTGAGCGGCACCCATGCCCGCAGGCTCACCGTCTCCTCTCCGACAAACTCGATGCGCACGCGCTGCACTGCTACCGCTCTGTGCAGCCGCACCACTGCGCGCCCCGATATTCGCGTTGCCTGCCGTGTCTCTGCGGGAACCGTCCCATCGATCTCAATGCGAATGTCCGCCGCCGCGCTACTAAACGGCATGGCAAATAAATCAGAGGGAGTGGGGACAAGACAAAGAGAGAGATATATGTGGGTGTGCTATAAATAAAAAAAAGTTACAGAAGAGAGAGAGAGAGAGAAAAAAAAAAGGGGGGGGCAGATATGGGGGGGGGAGGAATTGAATATTAGAGCCTAGTGTTTTTTAGTTTTCAGGCTGTAGCGTATGGGAGCGATGCTTCTGCCAGCATCTCAGCCACCAGCGCCTGGCTGGCCCGCCTGATCTCGCGCCGCCGCAGCTTGTTGGCGGCCGTCAGCATGCCGTTCTCGGGCGTCCACGCCTCCCGCACCACCCGCACCGCTGCCAGCCGCTCCTGCCGCGCCAGCCCGCAGCTCTGCGCCGCCTGCGCCAGCTCCTGCTCCACGGCCACCCGGAACTCCATGCTCTGCGCCAGCAGCTCCTCGTCCCGCTCCTTCAGCCCCTGCTGCTGCTGCGCCCATTGCGCGACTGCTGCACGGTCCACGCTGACCAGCGCGCACGGCCGCGTCATGTGCGCGTCTGCTATCACACACACGTTTGCCACCAGCGGCGCCGACGCATACGCCGACTCCAGCGCCTCCAGCGCCACGTACTCGCCGTGCGCCAGCTTGACCAGGTTGCGCCGCCGGTCCACAATGCGCAGCCGGCCCTCTGCTGTCCACTCGCCAATGTCGCCCGTAAGCAGCCAGCCGTCGGCGCCGATCACCTCCTGCGTCAGATCGGCACGGCCGAGGTACCCGCGGAATATCGACGGCCCGCGCACACACACCTCGCCCTGCCCGTTGCACGCATAGTACCCCTCGTTCGGCGCATCCACCAGCCGCAGCTCCACCGACGGCACCGGCACGCCCACGTTGCAGGTGCTGGTGTCGCCTGGAATCTGCACTGCCACCAGCCCGGACGCCTCGGTCAGCCCGTAGCCCTGGATCATCGGGCACACCGCCGCCGCCATAAACTGCTGCACATGCGCGCTGACCGGCGCCCCGCCCGTAATCGCAATCTTCAAGCGGCCGCCGGTGCCTGCGCGTGTGCGCCGGAACACCACTGCGTCCAGCGCCCACGTTGGCAGCCCCCACTGCACCAGCCATGTCTTGAGCCGCACCGCGCCGTGGAACAGCCGCTGCACTATCTGCGGCCGCTGCGCTACCTGCCGCAGAATGCCCGCGCGGATAGCATGCCACACCTGCGGCACGCCCAGAATCACTGCCGGCTGCAGCGCCCGCAAGTCGCCCTTGCCGCCCACCACGCCGTCGTCTGCCAGCGTGCGCGGCGTGCCGTACCCAATCGCAAGCCCCGAGTACAAGCAGTACGTCTCGACAAAAAATGCAAGCACATGTGACAGCGGCAGATACGACAGCACCCGGTCGCGCCCGTAGTCGATGTAGTCCGGCACCAGCTGGTGGATTGCGCCGCAGATTGCCAGCAGTCCGCGGTGCCCGATCAGCGCCCCCTTGGGCTCGCCCGTTGTGCCGCTCGTGTACATCACCAGCGCCGTGTCGTCGCCGCCGGCCACGCGCAGATCTCGCGGGTGCTGCTTTCCCAGCTCGCCCACGTCGTCCAGAGTCATCACCTGCGCGCCACGCCCACGCAGCCGCTCCAGCGCCGCCTCGGCTGCCTTGGGCATGCCCCACGCATCTGCATAGTAGACCACTGCAAACGCGTTCTGCTCCCATATCCGCTCGACGACCGGCAGCTGGTCCGCCTTGGCCACCACTGCGCCCGCCTCGGCCTGCCGCACTGCATGCGCCAGCCCGTGCTCGCCCAGCGTGTCGTATGCCGTCACCACCTGCATTCCCTGCGAGTAGCATCCCAGCATGGCCAGCGTCCACTCGCGCGATGTCGGCGCATATATGGCCACTCGCTGCACGCCCAGCGCTGCGAGCCCTGCTCCCAGATTCCGCGTCACCTGGCCGATCTCGCGGTACGTCATCCACTCGTAGTCTCCCAAGGCCACCCGCCTCCACCCGGCCTCGTCTACCACCTGCAGCACCTGCCGCCGCCCCATCGTCTGCTTGTTGGGCTCCAGCCTAAGCCGGTGCTCGAAAGCGTCGTATACGGTTTCGATGTCTGGCGGCGCGCTTGTGGTCAGCCCCTTCATGGCTGTGGGATGGCGGTGCACCTCCGTTTCGGTACTACTGCCGGTCCCCGGCATACCCCAAGAGGAAAAATAACTCATTATCAAATAAAAGAAGAGAAAAACAAAGAAAGATAGGCAGGTAGGTAGGTAGGGTTCTCGATGTCTGCTCCGCTTTGCCTTTTTAATCAGCAATAGGTAGATTATATGCCAGAGGATAATTATTAGTTTTCAGAGTCTCGGCCAGGAGACACAGGCTGGTACTTTGTCTCTCTGCTGGTCCAGCCATACCACACAATGGCGGCAAACCCGAGCAGCGCCGAGATGATGCACCCGGCCATTGCCCCCTTCGCCTTGGGCGTCCAGCCGGTCGGGTACGGGTACGGCCCATCTTGCTCAGCAGCGTCGCCCTTGGTGGGATGGCCCAGATCCCGGCACTGCTGCTCAATAATGTCGGGTATCTTGAGCACCCGGCGCATCTCGTCCGGACCCACAACATACTGCATGGCAAAGCCCGTCTTCTGGTGGTACAGAATATGGCAGTGGCTCAAGTGCACGCCCGGAACATCCGCGCGGAACCGCAAGATAACATACTCCATGCTAGGAATCATGATTGTCTCGCGGCGCATCGGCGGCGCGGTGGGGCGCGGGTTGTAGGTGGGATCGTATGGCGCCACGCCCCGCTCGATCAGCTGCACAAAGTTGCCATGAAGGTGCACTGGATGAGCTCCGGCGTCCAGATTGGTGATGACCAGCTGCACGTCATCCATGTACTGCACAATATGGGTGTTGGTCTGGTGCCCGTATGCGGCCGGGTCATACGGGTCCTTTGCCGTCATTGCGGTTAGAAGCGCCGGCAGGCTGGGCTCGACAAACGAGATGTTGTTGAACGTGCCGTGGTTAAGCGCATCGGTGAACTGGCCAAAAATAACGTTCAGGCTGTATGTGACGTCAAACCCCAGCGGGGGCACCTTTTCCAGGGGCACCAGGGAAAAGTCATCAAATGCCGTCCACTCATTGGCGCCTTGCTTGAATGGGGCATCGGCCGCGTACTGCACGGCCCCCGTAAGATTGTACACCAGGCTGTCAGGCACGCTGTCAAACATGTCGGTGTCCATGTCGGCATGGAACCGGTAGTTGCCATCGGTGCTGTTGAGCGCAGTCACTAGCACCGATACTCGCTGGGCCGCTGCCAGCTGCACATTGCTGACAGCCTTTTCCTCGGTGTCCACACCGTCTGCCTCAATTACCCGGAGCTGGTGCCCCTCGATGCTAAAGTGGAAGGTAGCCAGCGACGACATGTTGATCAGCCGCAGCCGGTAAGTCTTTCCAGGAGTAAACTTCAACGTCGTCTTGCCATCGCTCTTGCTATTGACCAGCGCGCTATCAGGCACAGGCTCAGCACCCCCAGGGTTCTTCCAGTTGATGTAGTTCTTGACCAAATCAGAAGACTCTTGATGGTACCAGTCGGCCATGGTTAGCACCATTTCCTCATCGTACTTGTACGGCTCCTCCCGGTGATGCAGAATAAGAGGCGAGCGCAGCCCATCCGAGTACAGCATTCCCGAATGCGCATGGATCCAGTAGGTGCCGGTCTGCTTGACCGGGTACTCGTAGGTGAAGTTGGCGCCAGGAGGAATGGCACACTGAGTGACCATCTGGGCGCCATCCATGTAGTTGGTTCCGTTGTTGTGCAGCCCATGTGCATGCAGCGTGACGCCCGTATCCAGCGAGTTGCGCACTTCCACTGTCAGGGTATCGTTGATGCTGGCGTGAAGCTCTGGAGGCGGCCACTGTCCGTTGACCCCAATAACCCGCCTTTCAAAGAGCCCATCGGGATTGGCTTTCAGATAGCCGATGTCCCAGTACTCTACGATATGCTTGGCGGCTGCCACTGTTAGCCCAGTTCCAGCCAGCAACAATGATTCAAAACGCATAGCTTGGAAAAAAATGCTTCTTATCAGAAAAAGAAGAAGAAAATTAGTTATTCTGATAAGAACAAAGAGAATTTCTGCAAATTTATGAGCAAAAATGATGGAATTGCCTCCTTGACCCTGAGTAAAAGATTTTGAAAGCAAACTTCCCGTATGTATCAAAAAAAATATATTAAGCGCACCTCTATTTCCTTTAGGAATTATGCGCTATTTACTTCTGTCCCTAAACCAAACACAAACCTTCTACTTTAAGCGTTCGGACATTCCATTGAAGAAAGAAAAACAATCTTGTTGGGGAAATTAAATGAACAGATAAGAAAAATCTGATAGTAAAGAATAGACGATCAATTTCTCATGCATAGAGTCATAAGATTGTCTTCAGCTGAAACATCGGACATTCCTCCCATTCCTTGCAAAAAAAAACGATAAAGGAACAAGACCTCAAAGCTCTTCCTCAGAACAAAAACATTCTTTCTTCTTTTTTTTTTCGAAAAATGGCAGATGTCTTTAATGTACCGATATTCTTTATTCTGTTTAGAGAAACGCTGGAAACAGCGGTGATAATATCAGTAATGCTGTCATTCACCAAACAGATGTTTGACCAAGATCCCGGAAACCTCAAACGAGCACGTAAACACATTTGGCTAGGATCTCTCGCCGGCTTCCTCATCTGCCTTATAATCGGCGTTATCTTTATTGCGATATTCTACACGCTATCAAATGACCTATGGAGCAAGGCAGAGAATCTCTGGGAAGGCATCTTCTGCCTTATAGCCGCCCTCATGATCTCGCTGATGGGCATTGGGTTCTTGAGAAGCGGCCGCATGCAGGACAAATGGCGCATCAAGCTGGGCAAGGCCATCGAGCAAGACCATACTGCTTCTGCTAAGTGGTACCAGAAACTATTTTCGCGGGAAATCTTTTCTGCCCGCTACCTGTTCTTCTATCTGCCGTTTCTTACCGTTTTGCGTGAGGGTTTGGAGGCTGTAGTGTTTGTTGGCGGCGTCTCCCTGGGCATCTCTGCTCGCTCCATCCCTCTTCCCGTCATCATCGGCATCTTGTGTGGCTCTCTTGTAGGCTTTCTTATCTACCGAACCGGCAATGCCATGTCCTTCCATTGGTTCTTTGTTGCCACCACTTGCTTGCTTTATCTGATTGCTGCCGGCCTGTTCTCTCGTGCCGTGTGGTTCTTTGAGATGCATGTCTTTGCCAAGTACGCGGGTGCGGATCCCGATGCCGCCGGGGTCTTTGATGTTCGGGTGAATGTGTGGAAACTGGATTACGGAGATCCGGAGGCTAACGATGGGTCGGGATGGGGCATTTTCAATGCTATTTTGGGGTGGACTAATGTGGCTACATATGGCAGTGTCATTGGGTATTGTCTTTACTGGGCAGCCATCTGCGTGGCACTGGTAGTGCTCAGACTTTACGAGCGCAAACAAGACGCCTCGTCTGATGAAGAAGCTAAGCCTGCAGTTACTGTGGAATAAATCTCATTTTATTGATTAGAAATCAGGTGCAAATCCAGCGATATGCGGGTATTTGGCTCCATATTCTTGCACAAACGCGTAAAAGTCGTGAGGAACCATGGGAAGAAACAGCTCTTCGATGGATACCAGTTTTGGTAGCAGCTGAGCCAACAGCTTCATAACCACCAGCTGGCTAGTTTCCGTCACCTCATAATTTAATCTTAAAATCTCTAACCTCTCATACCCTTCACTCAACTCCCATTCCTCGTCAAACTGCAAGTCATGTACGACCAGTTCGGTCAGTTCAGTGAGCCGAGGAATAAGCTCCAGCAACGTCTGCAGCCTTATAGCTGGGATTACTTCTAGCTTGGTCAAGTGCTGCCATTTGGCTCCCAAACTGCCCTGCTGAGGCAATGTGCCTAGCGTAAGCACTGCATGAGAACTCAGCTGTGCAGTGCCAAACAAGTAATCGGCCATTGTCCAAAAATTACTCTCGTTGTCAAGCAACTCAGCCAGCCTTGTCTTGTTTGCTTCATTTAAAGACACATTGTAGAGCACAATGGTGCCCATATACAGAGTCAGAATCTCCAGCTTATTTAGTGTGCTAGGCATATTTGACTTTAGAAGCAGCTGGCTGGTTTTTCTGGAAGGGTTGATTCTAAGCACAGATAGCTGAGGAAACGAGAGGTCGGTAAATACACGCGACACTTCTTTCTTCTCGTCAACTGGCGTCAATATGCATAGCTGCTTCAGCTGCGTAAACTCAGCAGACTCCCCCGAGTATTCTTTCTGCAGCTGCTCCATGGTCTGCTGAAGATCTCCAGCAATATACAGGTGGGTGAGCTTCTGCAGGGGCATTTTGCAGCATATCTGCTCCGAATCAAACCCAAGCCGAACCACTGCCTGCTTGAGGTTTTTGAACACTGCTGCATGTGGCTCCACCATCACGTAGCTTTCGCATTTCACCAGCTGCTCCGCGTACAGGTCTATAAGCGCACTCACCAATCCGTCATCCTCGTCTTCCTCGGAATTAACATACAGCTGGGTGACTTGTGGCATAGACTTGAACATCCTACTAGCCAGCTTCCTCAGCTGTCCCCTGCTCTCCATGCTCTTGGCTGCATTCAATTCCATATGCAGCTCATCTATTGATTTCCATACGGGCATCACTATCGATAGCACCTCGATGGCTTTGGCTATAAACTTGCTCAAGTCCATCGTGCAGCCCATAAACAATACTAATTTACGTGCATTCCCGTGATGCCCCATTCTAACTAAAAGGTCGATGTTGGTGTGAAACTTTGGTGTTTCTGCTTGTGTGCAGGATATAAATATTATTGCATAGACTGGCTTTATTGCCGTTTGCCGCCAGCTGCGACAGACGGAGAGCAGAGACAGCTGCTGCTTCCACTCAGCTAGCGTCTCTGGTGGCTCGTCGGTGAGATGCTTGAATATGCCAGCTAGCACTCGTTTAGGAAGCTTACCAAATGCCGCCATTAAAAATACAGGAAAGGTTGGGATGCTGGTACAAGGAATAATGAAAGCTTTCGTTTTGCTCAAAAACCCATCCGGCAATAAATGCATGAAGCCTATTTAAAACATCCTTTTCTTTTGTTCTTTAAGTTCTAAAAAGGAGGGGAGAGATCTCTTGGCTGCACAAAAAAAAACCACTTTGATAAAAGCTAGAAAGCAAATAGGCGCTGATTAAATCCACTCGGTCCTAATCAAAAAGTAGAGGAAAACGAGAATTTATCGTAAATAAACCCACCTCTCTTCTCAATAAACAAACAAAAGATACTTGAATTTATATCACAATTAAGAATATGGCACCGAGTAGCGAGCTTCCACCTCCACCGACATCGGCGCTGGGCTACGGGATGCGCAGCGAGTCGTCGGTAGGTCGGCGGCTGGGCGAAACAGAAGCGTGGACCGGAGAGCCCGGATCACAGGCCGGGTCAGATCTGGCGACAATGAACACGGGCCGTGGCCGTGCTGCACAGACTACAAGCGAGGAGGTGCAAGAGGAGCGGACACGGCGGCTGCGCGACAAGCTGGGGCTTTTGCCACGCGAAGGACAGAGCAAGGTGCGGGATGAGGCGGCAGAAGCATTCATGACGATATTCGAGACATTCCTGACTTCGTTTGAGGCAGGCGAAGAGGACGAGGAGTGGGGGCGGCGCGTGTACATGCGGCAGCTGGCTCGTCTGCGCCCTGACGAGGGAGCCCTGCTGGAAGTCGAGTTTGGGCATATTCTGGAGCACGACGAGCGCGCAGCTCAGGCACTGGTAGAAAACTACCTGCGGCTGGAGCCGTATATGGCACGGGCAGCCCGGCGGGCCCAGGAACGGGCGCAAGGCAGTTCAGGCGAGGTGTTTGTGGGACTGCAGGGCGTTCCGGGGGCGCAGGGCATTCGCGAGCTGCGGTCGGATCGGATTGGGCAGCTGTCCAGCGTACGCGGCACAGTAACGCGCACGTCGGAGGTGCGGCCAGAGCTAGTGCAGGGCATGTTTAGGTGTGGCGAGTGCGGAACAGAGGTGGGGCCGGTGGAGCAGCAGTTCCGGTATACGGAGCCAAGTGTGTGCGATAGCCCGCTGTGCCAAAACCGCATGCAGTGGACGCTGGTGGCCAACCGCAGCCAGTTTGCCGACTGGCAGCGTGTGCGCTTGCAGGAGGACGCAGCAGAGATTCCGGCAGGCAGCATGCCGCGGTCGCTGGACATAATTGTACGCGGCGCTCTGGTGGAGCGCGTCAAGCCTGGCGACCGTGCACGGTTTGCTGGTGCGCTGGTGGCAGTGCCAGACGGGAACACGGGTGTGATTGCAGTGGCCCAGCCGGGAGATGCACGCGATGCAGCGTACCGTCTGGCATTTGTTGCTTGCCATGCCCAGGCAGCAGGCACAGCCGATGCGCCGCTGACGCAGAGCGAACGTGCCGAGGTGGCGGAGCTGGCAGAGGGCGGCGCGCAGACATACGCACGCCTGGTGCAGTCCGTGGCCCCAACCGTGTTTGGCCACGAAGACGTGAAGCGCGGGCTGCTGCTGCAGATGCTGGGCGGCGTGCACAAGCAGACGCGCGAGGGCATGCGGCTGCGTGGAGACATCAATGTGTGCGTAGTGGGCGACCCAGGCACAGCCAAGTCGCAGTTCCTCAAGTACGTGGCGGGGCTGCTGCCACGCGCAGTGTTTACGTCGGGCAAGGCATCTTCGGCGGCAGGGCTGACGGCAGCGGTGGTGCGTGATGACGAGACGGGCGAGTTCACGGTGGAGGCAGGAGCGCTGCTGCTGGCGGACCACGGCGTGTGCTGCATCGACGAGTTTGACAAGATGGACATTTCCGACCAGGTGGCCATTCACGAGGCCATGGAGCAGCAGACCATTTCGATTGCCAAGGCCGGTGTCCATGCCACTCTCAACGCGCGCTGTGCTATTCTGGCTGCTGCCAATCCGGTGGGCGGCCGCTACGACCGCCGCCTGACGCTGCGCCAGAACGTAGCTATGAGCGCGCCCATTCTGTCGCGCTTCGATCTGTTCTTTGTTGTGCTGGATGACGCCAACGAGACTGCAGACTACAACACGGCCCGCCATATTGTGGCAGTGCACCAGCAGCGCGCCCAAACGGCCCCACACTTTGGCCCAGCTGCTCTGCGCCGCTTTGTCGCGTATGCCCGCACGCTGCAGCCCACTCTGCCCGAAGACGCTGCACGCTTGCTGTGGCAGTCGTACTGTGCGCTGCGCCAGGACGACGCTGGGCCCGCACGCAACTCGTACCGCATCACAGTGCGCCAGCTGGAGTCGCTAATTCGGCTGAGCGAGGCCTTGGCGCGTGCCCACTGCTCCGAGGTTATCTCGGTTGCCCATGTGCGCGAGGCAGTGCGTCTGCTGCGCCGCTCGATTGTCCATGTCGAGATGGATGACATTCCCATCATTGACGAGCCCGAGAAGGATGCAGATGCGGAGGCCGAGGCATCCACGCCTATCCGCCGCGAAGACTTTGAGCGCATCCGTGCCATGGTGGCTCTGCACCTGCATGAGGCCGAGCAGCGCGGTACAGAGGGCCTGCGTCGTGACGATGTGATTGACTGGTACCTGTCGCAGCGGGAGGACGAAATGGCCGATGAGGAAGCTTTGGAGCGCGAAACGAAGCATGCGGCGGCAGTGCTGCGCTATATGAGCACGGTTGAGGGCTGCGTCATTGCTCTGCAGAATGCCAAGGGCGAGGGCGACGATGACGAGGAGCAGGGCGAGAGCGAAGGGGAGCATCCTCGTGGGCCGCTGCTGATGCTGCATCCAAACTTTAGCATTTCTTCATAACGCGATTAATTTTTATTGTAAAAGCACAGTTGGACAAAGTGGCGGCTTTATATGTAGAGCCGGATAGCATGGCATAGCGTAGCGTAGCATAGCGTAGCGTAGCATAGCGTAGCATATATTCCTGCATTGAGTCAATGCTGCATATCTCCGGATCTTTCCTTATAGTGTTGACTGCATCATCTACGATTTAGAAGATCCCCAGACCAGCACGATTTTATTTTTTGGGGAGACCGCATTTTCTGCTCATTTTTGTTTACAAGAAAGGACGATCTTCTGGTTATTTCTTTCTCAGTCCCTCGGTCTCTCTCATAGTTCCTTCCTTTCTTCTTTTTTAGCTTTTTTGCCGCAGACCAGCCAGAGGATGGTGCTTACGCCTATAAAGCGTTCGGTAGTGCCTTCGCCGTTGGCAGACCCTGCTGGCTTTGACGAATTTGCCACACAGTACCTCAACAAATGCGACGACTTGCTCTCGTACACGCAGCGGTACCCAACGGTCAAGCAGACGCCATGGATCACGCTGCAGCGGCAGAACCGCAACCCGCACGAGTCCCACCGCTGGCTGCGACGCACAGTAGCGATTCCCAAAACATACGACGAAATCAAATCCATCATGTTCCGCAACCGGCTGGACCACCTGCCGCGCTGGGTGCCGCATATGCTGGACGCGGAGCTGGTAGAGTCGCTGGTTCCGCACATGTGCGACGTGGTGCGACTCCTGTACAAGTCGCCAGGGCTGAAGGCCAAGCGCGACTACTGCCAGCTGGTAATCAAGCGCGAGTTTATTGGCGAGCAGGCACGCCCCAAGCCGCGGCTGTTTACGCCGTCGGCAAGCATGGCCAACTTGGCGCAGGCGTACCGCTCGCAATCCTTCACGAACCTCAGCGAAATGCACCAGTCTCCGCAGCCCCTGTCGCCACAGCCCCTGTCGCCGCCGCCGCTGCTGAAGCACTCGGAGTCTGTCCGCAGCGTTGTGGACCTGCACGACACCAGCCGCGATCCATCGCCATACGGGCACTGCCGCTCCCACTCCCGCAACGTGCCGCCAGCAGCAGCAGCGTCGGCAGCCAACCAGTACGTGGGGCTGACCTCGGAGAGCCTGCGCGACTCGAGCTCGCAGGAGCCGGACCGCCCGGTGCGACGGTTCCAGGTGGTCAGCGTGCCTATTGCGCACCCAAACTGCACGCAGCAGCGCGGGTTCGTGCGGGCAGTTTACGAATCGTACGAGGAAGTGTGCGAGTACCAGGACGGGCGGGTCGAGTGGGTATGCATCTACCACTCGGACTTTTCTGGCTGGGTGCCGTCATTTGTAGCTGACCACTCCATAGCCAGCGCATTTCCCAAAGAGGCCGAGTCTCTGCTCAACTACATCAATGCAGGCACCGGCTCCTGACATCCTCCAAAATTTTTTCACTTGTGTATAGAGTCGGATATATTCGTATTCATAAAGAGTTAGTAGATAACAAAGTTTGCCTTGGCATTGCCCGATAGCGTCACTGTACATCCGTTGTCCACTGAGCACACGCCCTGCTCGCACTTGCACTCGCCGCCGCTTGGGAAGTTGCACTGGCCCGACTCGCACTCGATCTTGACATTGTACGCGTCCGTGGCCTTGAACCCCACCGACAGGTACAGCGGGTTGTACTGCACGCTAATGTAGGTGTTGCCATCAGCACCCTGTCCTCCGCCAAAGATAAACGGGCCCCAGTTCCCAATAGGCTTGTCTGCATTGCCCCAGATGCACTGCTCTGCCGTGGACCCTGCCAGGTTCACATAGAACTGCGACGAGGTGCCCAGCCAGTACGTATGAGGCACAATGTTTAGGTCCACGTAGCCGCCCGCCTGAGCCACCGACGGGATAATCATAGCCTCGTTGCCAGGATACACCGTCTGGCATGCCGAGACAGACTGACCCAGGGTGTTTTTAATGCCTGCATTAAACATTCCTGGGGCGCAGAACGGCTTTGATGGGAATGGCTTGCTCAGCTTCCCGCTGCCATCTGCATAGAGTCCTCCGTTCATGGAGCCCTGTCCGTTATAGACCAGGGCGCTTGGATCCCACTGTGCCGAGTAGTACCCAGGCTCACATGCATAGGGGCACCATGAGTTTGGCTTGCACATCTGGTTCGGCGACATGGCCCACCCTCCATTGCTTTCCTTTGGCGTTATTGGCACTACCTTATCCGCATTGTTGTAATTCCATGGGAACCGCACTGCCCCCGCGGGAACGTTAAAGTTGTTCCCTTGTCCGTCGGGAATGTCCCCTGAGTTCTGTGTCTCTTGAGGCTGCTGGCTATATGACGATGTCTGGGGCGGTGCTGATGTGGTCGGCGGCGGCGGTGGTGGTGCTGACGATGAGGGCGTGGGCTCCACATATACCGATGATGTCGTTGGTTTTGCGGGCTCTTCATGCTTTGAGCTGCTTACTATGGGGCTGGGCTTGGGCTGGTGCTCTGAACTAGATGGCCACGGAGCGCTCGCTGCGCTGCTGGTGCTCGGCTCCTCTTTCGAGTAGTCATTTGATGGAAGCCCCAGCATTGCCGGTAGCTTGACTATAATCGCCAGAGGATCTGTCAGCACTCCATCGCCCGCCACACGGTTTGAGACCGCTATCACCACAAACGCACAAACTGCTGCAAACGGTCTCATTGTTTATAAAGACTGCTCCTTATAAATCCTTAAAGCCTTTTTGATATGAAAAAGAAAGAGAATGGAGAATGTTACTGGAATATGGTCTGTCGTTTTTGCCCCTCTCTCTTTTTGAATGAATAAGGTAAGCCCGTTTAGAAACCTCCAAGCCTCCAATATTTTAACTCGCACGCACGTACACAATATACAAAAATTTGGTGTGTAAAAAAATGAGATGAAAGTGGCGTAAAGAGAAAAAGGTGTTTGCAAGGACGAGTTGGGGCTAAAAAGAACGCTTTATGTTGATCCTTTTTCACTATCAAATAAAGACTGTGAAAAAGAACTCAAAAAAACCTGTTTTCTGATGCAGACCGGGTTGTTTTTTTACACTAAACTTATTGTTACCGAACCCGTTTTTTTCTGCGTAACGTTTATGTTTTCAATATGAAACCAATAGAGAAAAGGAAAAAGGTAGGCGTAAAAAAAAAAAGAAGGAAAAGGAATGTTTACCGAAAGAAAAGAAAAATAGACCTGGCTGTTAAGAGACCGTTACGGTCTGCCCAATAAAAAATCTGACTCGGTTTCTTTCTTTCCTAAACCGCGTGATCGGACACTAAATTCGATTGTTCAGTGTAGATTCATACGCGCTTTTCTTGTCGTGCTACTGCCGCATTCTAGAAAAGACCAATTACCCAACGTTCTTTAGAGACTCGCTTAAATAATTGATTGCAAGTATTGTTGTCGCAGTCCCTCCCCACTTTGCCAATATTGCTTGTCTAGTCGTCCTTGTGAATCACCAGTATTTAATTAAATGCCTTTATTCCAACTCTGAGAGGTTTGTAATAGAAAAGTGCTACGATAGAATGACTCCAGTCAAAAGATTTACAATATTATCTATTCTCAACAGGATAGGTAATTTGATTAACTCTATCATGTACAAAAGTAATATAAATACTACCGAAAATGTCACTAAACTTGCTTATATATTGATCATCAGAATTACTTCCGCCCCAAGCCGTTAAAGTGCCGATGTCAGATGATACATGCTCATTATAAATAGAATTCACTGTTTGGCAGTTGTAGCATTGAGCTTCAATAATTTCTTTTTCGTCATCTGTTTTAACTGTTATCCGTATATTCACTTTATAGCCATAAACTAATTCGATTCTAGTTGCACTTCCACAGTCTTTATAAACATCAAATAGACTTGTGTTAAAAGCGCTTTCTTCATATCTTGCGAGCTCATTTTTGGTTTCATCATAACAAATTACCACTGTGGCAGAAGCAACCATGTCCTCTGGTTTGTTATTATCTAGTGTATACATTTCCAAGTATTTCTCATTTAGATATTCTACTTCTCTTCCTTCATTGCTTTCGCTGTTAATGAAGCAAAATGTTACCAAACCTGTCATAGTATGATTGCGTTAAATATATATGTGCTTAGAAAATATGCTTAAAATATAAAAAAAAAAATTCCGAAAGACAGAAATATTGGCGTTTTATATGTAGAGGATGCTGCTCAGAAGAATACCAAGACTTTAAGAACTTGGGCTAAAAAAGAGTGTGGGTTCTTTGTTGTTTCCCACTGTTGTATTTCGCAGATATAATTACAAAGCCTCGTGCATTTAAAACAAAGGAAAGGCTGGATTATAAAGGACGTTTCCGCAGCATATACTTGGAAGCGCCAATGCAAGTGATTATCCACACCTGTAATTAGATTTAAAAGGTTTATTAGACTAATAATTATTTCAGGTTATTCAAGCCTTGAAATGAAGCTCATCGTTTTCCAAACATTCATAAATAAACCTTTTATCATAATTGTCGAATACTTTACTTACGTATGGGTAGGAATTTTCTATTTTAGTTTTCAAGTCTGACAATCGTTCATAAGTATATATTGGAACCTTTTCGTCAAATCCCTCTACCGTTGCATATGTTGCGTGGCCATAAACTACATATAATGAGCCATTATTTGTTTCATGGTCGCTTATAATATCACCTAGCGTTTTACTGAAATCAGTATACTCAGCCACAAAGTCATCATGGGAATCATAGCACCTTGCTGTAGTTGGCTTTGGAGAAATATCTTGGCTGTATTCTTCAAGCGTTTTCTTCAAACCTTCACTGTACTTGTCCCTCAATTTACACCAACTAAAAGCGTTGCCATTGACATCTATTCCGCATCCCTTGAATCGAACATAGACAACTTCCATTGCCTCCTTTAATAAGCTTGATGTTCAACCGTTTAACAGAATTGTAAACAAGTAAAATAATGTAGGAAGAAAAAAGTGGCATACCGTGTGCGGATTTTATATTAGAAACAAATGGGTGGGAAATCAACGAAATTTATTTGATGGTAAAAACTGCTTTTGTAGTTTTTGTCGTGTGTTTTTAGGGGGGAAGATACAACAGCAACTACAAGGCAGTTTTTACAAAAAAATATAATATAATATAATTACGGATCCAATTGCAAAAACAAAGCAATTTTGATGAACTCTAACGTATTTATTCTAGAAAATGTGTCTTGTCTCTTTTGTTCGGCGCATTAATTTTTATGGGCTTTTGCGGCATTGGCAAAAGCAGAATATAATTCTTTCAAGTAAAAGAAATAAAGCAAAAGTGGTTTGGTTTGCCTTTTTAATTCAAAGCCAAGCAATTTTTTCTTTTAGCCAGGTTGTTTTTATTCTTGTCTCTAAGCAATTCTTCTCTTGCAATTTTTTTTAGCTGCTTGAAAAATATTAACAATTTTATAAACATAATATCCCGAAAAAAAAATGTACTATACCGTACTCGCAAGCATTCTAGGATTAGCGGTTACAGCTTTGGGATATCCAAACGACCTCAACAAACGAGCAATCTCGTACGTGACAGACTTGCCAGAAGACGCCTATAAGGAGGATGACAAGGTAACCATTATTATTGCTGCCACTATCGGTGGAGTAGCTGGACTTGTCCTGCTATCATGTTTGGTATTTGCAATTATCCGTCGCAAAAAGCGTGGACCTAGAACGAAAAAGCAAGAAGACGAAGCTCCACAGCCTGTCCATGAGGCTAATATGCGTGAGCCATCTGGCCCAATATTTTCAGAACAAGAGCACTATCCGTCTGCACCTCAGCTGGCTCGTCACTATCGTCAGAGCATGGCCAATATGACTCAGAACCACCAGCCAGAACAAGCTGGCATGCCTCAACTTGACGCTAACCAGCCTCCTCAAAACTAAGGCCAATTTTATATGCATCACATTTTGCGGCTTCCTAAGCTCATGTCTTTTCCCCTTTGCATTATAAATAAAGAACTATGGATTCCACAAGAGACTCGAATTTATTATATACAAACTAGAATATTCAGAACAAAGAGATTCAGTACACTACAAGACTTACAGGACATAGTTTAGTACAATTGGCTTGAGTTGATATAAATGTCATTATAAAAATGCATCAGCCAGAAGAGGGGGGGATTATTTTTAGTATCAGTGAAACTCTTTAGTCACATATCGACCGATTTTTAAGCGTTGTTTATAGGTGGTCTTTCGAAGAGCTGGGTTTAGAGATCGTTTTCATCACGATAAAATAATCCTCTGAAACATGCCAAATACACAAGCGAGAAACTTACACATACATGAAAAATAATACAAAAGCGATAAACAAAAGAAAGGAAGAGCTCATTTCTCCGACTTTAACTTAGAGAGAGAAAAATTTTCAAAATCAGATTCCTTGATCAGTAATCATAATGGACATCGAGCGGCTGTTCTTGCTCAGTAGCAGACAAGGTAAACGAAGATTCGCGGGCGTCGAACCAGTTAGCCCGTACCCAGGCGCTAGATCGGTCCAAGAACAGGCGGATATTCTGGTTAGTTTCCTTGCTGACGTCTGGCGTGCCATACTGGCGAGCCAGAAACTCGCGCATCTGTTCAATCGCAGAGATCACGGTGTCCAGAGATCCAGCAGTTACGCTGAATATTATTTCTGGATCCATGTTCCAGTAACCGCCCAGATGCCCTAGTGGCTCGCGTATTCTAGATAAGCATACTAGCGGCAATTCCAGTGCATTGTTGGCGGCTTCAAGTGTTTGCATACGATGCTCGCATGAGCCACAGCGCTCCGGGTTGAAGCCTATGTTTGTATGAACCGTAAACATGATACTAAGGAAATTCCACAGAGTTTGAAAGAAAATGTGAGATTTGGAGGGTTGAAGTATTGACGTTCTAGACGATGGCTTCACAGAATATATTTGTGTGGCACAAAAGCTAGCTTATTTCAATTGGAGTTGGCAAAGGATTTTATAGCCTTCTGGGTGTGTTCTTCGATATCGCTCGTGCAGTCCCACGGGAAACTCAGCCAGCGATCAGGAGTAGTGGCAGCTGGGTAATACTTTGACATAATGTCGCCTGGCAACTCTTCAGCCTTTGCCTTGTCCTTGTTATAAACAACAAAAATACCGATCTCCGTGCCCGAAGAACCCGGTTCCATCCCAGCCTCCCTTTCCTGGTCCAAAATATCCTTCTTCAACTCAGCAACTGCATAAACCAACGTCTTTCTGCTATCATCCACCTCGTCCACGATAAGAATCTTACGGCCCAATAAGCTGACCAAAGAATCGTTGCCGCCAAAGTTCAGCCACTGGGTCTTGGAAACCGTTGTGCCTGGAACCTCCGGTACACCGTTTGTTCCGGCATTGGGGAGTTCCTCGTAGAGTGATAGGCCGATGGCCTGGATAGGGATGTTGGTACCGTTTTGAGCTTTGAGGAATGAGCGTAGAATTCGGGCCGGAATGAATCCGCCTCCCCCAATGGCTATTATCAGGTCGGGTGTGTATTGGCTGCCTAGCTGGAACTTGTTCACCGCATCGTTGATCAGTTGGTGGATCTGGTTATACGAAATATACAGCTTATCGGTCATATTGTGAGGCTTAGAAATTAAAAAAAGGGTTATAGTTTTCGATTTTTTGTGATAACAAAAAATTTTTAGACTAATTATAAATTCGCCGCAATGTGATTTAATAAATCGTAGGGACTAAGCAACCAATGGGGGGATTTGCAACTGATACAGAAAAGCTTAAGCTTAGTTGTGAATTCCGCTGGCACCAAATATGATTCCAAATACAACGGGTTATATATTGTCCATGTCAACTAATAACGTAAATGTTTGGTGAAATTTATACAAGCCATGAATGGGCACATCATGAGCGTAAAAACAAGGGGGAGGGCATGGAAGCCAAAAAAAAAAAGGACAGGACTTTCAATCCACAGCACTAGCAAGTAGAAAATGCCAATGATTTATATAGTTGTTTTAATTAATATAAATCTCGTTATACCCACACTCTATGGTCAAGAGAGAAACGCCTGGCTTGGATGAAACAAAGCAATTTTCGGTATACTGGAAGCAAAAAAAAAAAAGAGTGAAAAACTGCAAAATGCAAGAAATGAGACTTTGCTTTAAAAGCCAAGCATAAAGAGGCCAATGTTGAAGGAATTCTTTATTTCAGTACACTTTTAAAATGACAGAGCATACTATACACTGGAAGGGAGCCGGCATCGACACAAGTACGGTGGTAGTAAAAAGCTATTGGAATTTTGACACCATAGCAAGTGTTTTGGGAAATGAGGGGGTTGATGTGGATGGGATGAAGTTTCGGGTAGATAGTAAGGAAGAGCTCAAGGCATATACGGATACCAACATGAGCATTCTGGAGCTTTTATCTGATAGTAATAGCCCTTCAGAGCTGACAATAATATGCGGAGCGCCCTGTCTGGTATTTATGGACCTTGCAGGAATGGATGTTTCGGAAATTAAAGAGTACTACGGGTGCTACACGATAATGGAGTACATGATACTGTATAACTTTACGCATGAGTATTATATAGATATAAATGGGCAGAGAATAGACATATATTTTAGAGGAGACCAGCGATACAACCCAAGCAACGACCCGTACCTGCATGAGCTGGCCGACGGCGATATAATTAGGGTTGTGCTAAAGTCCAATGAATCATGATCAAGCTGATCAAGATAGATTTTGTTTTAAGAAAACTTTTGCTAGTAGTTCTCAATTAGAAGGTTCCTTTTTTTTTTTGAAGTTATTATAATGGCAGTGGAAAAGAGCAGAGAAGAGATAGCGGAAAGAGCAGCGGTAACGCAGGAGGAAGCGAGGCGGGAGCGGAGAGGAGAGGCGCCGATTAAGGCGGAGTACCTGGTACGGCGTAACGAACAGGCAGAGAGCGGCTCAGAACCGAAGCCAGAGACAAAGCCAGAAGAAGCCAAGCCAGAGACCAGCTCAGAAGCCAAGCCAGAGCCCGGCAAGAAGCAAAAGAAACAAAAGCGCAACAGAAGGCCGGTGGAGCGGGACAACCTGTGCCGCAAAATAGCGCTAGGCGAGGAATGCCCCTTTGGGGACACTTGCAAGTCATCACACGACATCCAGGCATTCATAGCCAGCAAGCCCAAAGACCTGGAGGGCACCTGCGTGCTATTCGACAAGTTTGGCAAGTGCTCTTTTGGCGTGCGCTGCCGGTTCTCTTCGAGCCACACGACCGCGGACCACAAGCAGATCGTCAAAGAGCAGGCCCAGCCAGCCGAGGAACTAAACCGGATGGACCGCGACGTGCAGATCCGGCTGCGCAAACGCCTGGAGCAGTTCCCGCGGACCAAAGAGTATGAGCAGCTGTGGAACCAGGCGGACGGGCCGCCCGCACAAGAGACAGACGACAGCATGAAGACGGCGTGCAAGCGGGCGCGGACCAGAAAGCACATAGAGTTTGCCGGCAAGACGTACCTGGCGCCGCTGACAACCGTAGGGAACCTGCCGTTCCGGCGGATCTGCAAGGGGTTCGGGGTGGACATCACATGCTCGGAGATGGCCCTGGCCAGCAACATTGTGCAGGGGCAGGGCACGGAGCTGGCGCTGCTGCGGCGGCACGCAAGCGAGGACCTGTTTGGGGTGCAGCTGGCGGGCAGCCGGGCGGACGTGATGGGCAAGGCGGCGGAGTTCGTCAGCAACAACTGCCAGGTGGACTTCATCGACGTCAACGTGGGGTGCCCGATCGACATGGCATTCAACAGCGGCGGCGGCAGCGCGCTGCTGGCGCACCCGCGCAAGCTGGAGCGCATCGTGCGGACGGTGGTGGCGGCGGCGGACTGTGACGTCACGGTCAAGCTGCGCACGGGAGTCACAAAGGACGCGCTGGTGGCGCACAAGCTGGTGCCGAAGCTGCGCGAGTGGGGGGCGCGGCTGGGCACGCTGCACGGGAGGACGCGGCAGCAGCGGTACACGAAGCTGGCGGACTGGGACTACATCTCGCAGTGCCACGAGGTCGCGCCGGTCCCGCTGTTCGGCGACGGCGACGTGATGTCGTGGGAGGAGTACTGGGAGCACCTGGAGGCCCGCAAGCAGAGCGACGGCGTGATGATCGGAAGGGGGGCGCTGATCAAGCCCTGGGTGTTCCGGGAGATCAGCGAACGCAAAGTGTGGGACATATCGGCGGGCGAGCGGCTGGACATGCTGAAGCAGTTTGCGCGCTTTGGGATGGAGCACTGGGGCACGGACGCGCAGGGCATCGAGACGACGCGGCGGTACATGCTCGAATGGCAGTCGTTTCTGCACCGCTACATCCCGCCGGGGCTGCTGGAGGTCCTGCCGCAGCGCATGAACGAGCGGCCGCCGCCCTTCGTGGGCCGCTCGGACCTGGAGACGCTGCTGGCCAGCCCCAGCGCTTCCGACTGGATCAAAATCTCCGAGATGCTGCTGGGCCCCGCCCACCCCGACTTTACCTTTGTGCCCAAGCACAAGTCCAACTCATACTCGTAGGGTGCCTGCTAGCCCAGCCCAGCCCAGCCCAGCCCAGCCCAGCCCAGCCCATGCTCGTAGGATGCCTGCTAGCCCAGCCCAGCCCAGCCCATGCCTGTAGGATGCCTGCTAGCCCAGACCAAGCCCAGCCCACGCTCGTAGGATGTGCCCACTAGCCCAGATCAAGCCCAACTCTTATAGCATTTAATAGAACAGAATTTCTACCGAAAACTTGTCCTCGGGGCGGCGGGCCGAATTCCGCGAGAAAAACGACACCAGCGGCCCGCTGCTGTCCAGGAACACGCTGAACCTGCCGCCGCGCTCGATGGCCCTGCAGGCCTCGGTGACGTCGATCTTGTGCGGGTTGTGGCCCTTGCGCACCACCACGCTGCCCTGCCGCCGGCCCGCCCGCACGCCCGCCGCCGCCGTCACCGTGCGCTCTTCCCAGTTGCTGCTGGCCTCGTAGGCCGTCAGCATATAGTCGTGCTGCGGTCTCTCGATGGGCCGCGGCACGTGCAGCTTGCATCTGCGCACTCGCGTCAGCTTGGTTATACGCTGCGGCATCTCGAAGCCCAGCAGAATCCGCTGCTTGTTGGTCTCGGTGCTGAGCGCCACCAGCTGCTTTTCCATGCCCTTGGGCGTAAACGCATCGAATGTTCCGTCCGCATTCATTAGCCCATTGTATCCCACTGTTGCGTCCCGTGCCGTGCTTACTCGCACCAGGTTGCGTGCACTGGCCGCTGCTGCTATTAGTAAAAGTATTAGCTGAATTCTCATTTTGCTCATGCTCCTTTCTTCCTGCTCCAGTCCGCCCCACCTATATATATGGCGGATGGCAAGCGGTCCTTCTCTGCTTAAAGGGGCTTCTCGACACTTCATGTTTCTTTATCCCCTCCCCTTTCTCTTTGACTCACACGCGCTATGTTGAGAGTTTTTAGCTAATTGCACATGATACGCGGTACGTCACATGTTACCCGCCTTTTTCCCATCCTAAATGCTTTGACAAATTATGCGCAGGAGTAGGGTACCCGAAAGAACAACTATTGATTAAAAAACGGCTCTAGATGTCGCCTCCCCTTCTCCCGTCCAGGGATTGTTATATAAATCCACTAATACCTCTCCCCCTTTTCTTACCAAACTTATTCTCATTCCCCCCGAGCTTTAGTTTTTCTCACCCGTTTCAAAAACCACAACTCCATATTCTGTTAATTTAATGGCATCTTTGCGTAATGTTGCTGCGCCCTATTGGGCTGAATTCATCGGCACACTGCTTCTAACTCTTATAGGTCTGGGAGCCACCACCCAAAACATTCTAAACGACCAGTCCTCCGAGGCCCTGCATAGCTCCGTCGCATGGGGCATTGCCGTCACTTTGGGCATCTGGGTCACTGAGCATGTAAGCGGTGGCCACATCAACCCAGCCATCACCGTTGCCCGTGCCATCTTCAGCGGATTCTCCCTCCCCAAGGTCATTGGGTACCTGGTTGCCCAGTCCCTGGGAGCATTCGCCGGGGCCTTTGTGGTATGGCTCAATTTCATCGGCCCCCTCTCCCACATCAAGCACGACTCTGGCCTGCACCCCGCCGCCCACGCCTTCATCACCAGCAACGACACCTGGCCCGGCCTAATTAACGAGATCTCCGCCTCGTTTATTTTCGTCATCGCCGTATTCGCCATTTCCGACCAAATGAGCAACGCTAAGAACATCGCCCCGCTGGCCCTCGGCCTGGCCTTCACGGGCGCCTCGTTGGCTGTCAGCTCCCCCCTGCAGCTGGCGCTGAACCCGGCGCGCGACTTTGGCCCTCGCGTCTTCGCTGCCTTTGCGTATGGCTGGGACGTCTTTAGCGACCATTCGTTTTATTTCTGGGTTCCCATCGTTGGTCCCTTCGTGGGCGCCATCTTGGGGGCCTTTGTGTATGAGTGGTTGGTCAAGAGAGATGCAGAGTATCACCATTCCTTGGAAGAAGGCAATTAATTCCCTTTTTATGTTTCGAGTTTATAGCCTGAATACTATTTATTTCGATAGCCTCGTTTATGGAAAATAAAATAGCAGCTAAAATTATTGTTAGTGCTGGATATATGTGTCCATATAACTTATGAAATACTCGTATGAACACCGTCCAGCAGGCCTGGAATACAATGCTCGGTTTCTTGTGCATTCGCAGTTTGATACGCCATGGACAGTGAAGCTGCTGCCGTATGGTTGCCATATCCAGCAGCTGAAATCGACATTCAGCTTTGTTAATAGCAGCAGCGGGCCAAAGATGGTGCAGGCACCCAGCTAAAATAAGAATAATCAGTATCAGGCGTTGCGGTTGACCGAAAAAAAAAAACAATATATTGCTGCTAACTAAAGAAGCTTCAACCAAAAACTACTACTGCCAGCTATTTGTCGCTGTCAAAATAAATGGAAATACTTTTATAAAAAATAAAAAAAAAGTAGAGCAAAAGGGCGCTACCGGAGTTGAACCGGTGACCTGTCGGACTGCAGCCGAATGCTCTACCACTGAGCTAAACACCCCCGACTCGTGGTTCTGGCCTAACT
>JANBTS010000095.1:0-33145 GCA_027578955.1 Coemansia sp. RSA 1250
TTAATCTACCTTGAATATCTACCATTTGCTTGGTAAGCACTCGTATCTTTTTTGAGTCGACTTGAGCATCAACTTTAGAAACACTACATTCCAGATTTCTAATTTCCGAGAATGCTGTAAGCAGCTTGATTATGTCGCAAAGGGTATTGTCTGTATATTTTATATACAAGCAATATATACTGCTATTAATTTTTCTGTTTGGAAGGCAAGCCAACAGTGCTTTATAGTGGCTGTCGCTATATATTGTAAGCTTACGCACGGTTGATAAAGTAAACGGTATAAATACATTGTATAGATTGCTGGTAGTAGTAAAATTGGTATCTGAGTCTAGTGCTACATCTACCAATTTACTTTTGTACGGCACATGGCAGTAGTTATTTAGTTTGTTGATACCTAATTGGTTGCAGCATAATGATACTTTCTTTAATTGGCTATTTTGAAACACTATACTCTGGATAGCTTTACAAAGTTACATGAAAAATTTTCTAATGCTGGAAATTATATTGTACCAATTTCCATCCCGCAGCTCCACACTGGTTTAATGTTATTATGATTCTTGCATAGCTCTAATTGTACTGCATTAGGATATAATATAAATTTCTTGTTGTATATAAAAATGTTCTCAAATTCATCAAATGCAGTATACATAATACGCAAAATCTGAATAACTGGTGCATTTGCACAAATAAATTGTGCAATAGCTGCATTATTCTCCCTCCACTGAATACTTAAGTTGGCAAGTCCAATATCAAAACCTAGAATTTTAACCGAGTCCGGGTATAAATTCACAAAAGAATCCTGGTATGCAAATTTGACACGTGCTAGTTTAGAATATAGAAGCACAATAGACTCAGCAAGCTGTTTCTGTGCTTTAACTCCGCGCTCCAGCTGCAATTCTATGGAAAAATTATTATAGTTAGGATACAAAGCTTGGATGCAATCGACAAACTGAAGTAGGCTAGCTTTAATAATAATATTACTGGTACTTTCAACTTTGATTTGTATATTACTTGTTTTACAGCCTGAAAAGCGCAATGTGTTGAAGTTATTCTTGATGAACATGTTTGAAAACGAGCCATCTGATATAGTATTGAGCGAAACAGTTGGCTTGGCTTTCTCCACATAATTAAAATGCATACTTACAGCACTACAACCATCATAAACTTTGCAGCACACTGTATTGACAAAAAAAATAAGAGCTTTGTTTAGATATTATACAATCAGCATATTTAAATATACGAGGTTTAGTTGCGTGCCTCCATGCCCTGCATATATTTTTTGTAAACCACTCTTTGGCCACCTGTGCACGAGACAGTAAAGCGTGTTCAGCCAAAATGGTATATTCATATAAAGTAATTTGGTCAATAATAAATGCAGGAAGATGCTGGGCAACGCTGGCTGGCATGCTATGCTACTAGTAAGAAATAAAAGGAAAACAAAAAGGCAAGTCAATGGTGTTTCCTTTCCCCCCTTTTAAGTAAAGTTCAAAAGGGGCGGTGTTTTGTTTTAAAGCTTGAAAAAAATATATCTGGTTGTTGGATAAGACGGAATTTGCAGATAGTTTTGCTAAAGGCTGAATATCGTTAATACAGCTACCCTCTGTTAACCTCTAATGGCCTTTCACTGTAAGCTATATTTTAACGTCTAACCTAAAACGCTCTTTGCTATTGCTCTAAATCTTTTACCTGTTTATTACTTTAATTAAGCCAACTTTTACTCTGTATTGTAAACAATTTGGATATTGCTATCTGGTGTTCGTGAATAAATATACTTTGGCAACGGCGCAAGGGTAGATTTTAAATCTGCCAATACTTGTTGTGAGTTTAAATGTTGTATGAGATTCAACAATAACTTGATATTATCATTTGCTATGCGAATGGATTTAAGATTAAAGCATGCTTTAGTTACCAGCATGATGCTGGTAGCATAGTGCTCTGATGGCTCACCCAAATAATCAAGTATAATCCATTCTTTTAAACAGGTATTTAGCTTCCCATTTGTTTTCAGTATCTGGCTAGCAGTTGCTAGCTTATTCAAGTCGCTCAAGTCGCTGTTTTTAGAAATACAACATTCAAGTTTTCTGATTCCACTAAACGCAGTCAGCAGTTTGACCACATTGCTAAATGTATTCTCTTTTAAGATAATACTCATCTCGTAGATACTGCTGTTGACTGAGCTGTTTGGAAGCAAAGCTAATAATGCATTGTAGTGGCTAATGTTTAGAATTACAAGCTTTTGCACTGTTGATAGAGTAGAGCGGGTAAATGTTCCATATATGCTCTCTAGATTTTTGGGAATAGGAAACTCCGTTTTAAATTCCAACTCTACCTCTTTGAGAACTATTTTCTTCGCCGGCATCAAGTAGTAGTTATTCAAATCGCTTATGCCCAGGTGATCACAATACATGTATATTTTTCTTAATGTACTTCGGTTGTTTCGAAACACCAAGTTTCTTATAGATTTGCAATCAAAATTAGCATTGAATTCCTCCAGAATTGGAAAAGGAGCATGGTTATTGTCGACAATGCCTCCCCACAAGGGATATAGGTTGCTGTAGATTCTACATAGCTTCAATTGTGTCATATTGGGATAAGTAACATATTTCTGGCCATTTACAAAAACACTTTCAAATCCGTCAAATTTGTTATATACTAGATACAATTTCTGTATTATTGACGAGTTTGCGCGGATAAAGCTTGCAATTTCTTGCCAATTTGAATCCCAAGAAAACCACAAGGAGCTTATGCCATCAGTATTTAAGCGTATATTCCTTATGTAGTTGGGGTTCAAATCTACAAGAAACTGCTGATATGCAAGTTCCGTATTAAACAGTTCACGAGAAAGCAGCAGAATATAACTGGCCTGGAGATTTTGTACACTTTTATTGTATTGTAAATTGGGGTCTAACCTGATTTTTTTATAGTTTGGGGCCATAGCTTTGATGCGTTGTGCAAACCGAAGAACATTCTCTGCAGTTGTGTTCACAGACAAGTCATTCAGATTTATATCTATAGCCAATTTGTTTGCACCAAGAAAACATATATCCCCCAAACCAGCCAACATCCTTAAAAATGATCCGTCAGCTATAGCGTCTAGAGTTAAAAATATATCAACTCTTTTGACATACACAAAGTGTCTGCTTATTGCCAAATCATTATTGGTACGGCATAGTGGAAAAAGCTTCATCTCTAGCTTGCCATTTTTTGCTATATACAAGCTTACAAACTGAAATAGAAAAGGCAGGGTTGCGTATCTCCATGCCCGATTGATGTCTTTTATCCTCCATACATGCCGTTCTCGCTGACTAGTCAGAAGCTTTAATGTGTATGGACGTTTGTAGACAAGGTTAATAATTCGGTTGATAATACAAGAAGGCAGGTGCTGAGCAATAGTGGTAGTCATAGTAAAAGAAAAATATAGTTTAAGGAGAAAAGAAAAATATTGCCTGTCTTTTTTTTCAGTGTTAAGCCTACAAAAGTTTTTTTTTTAATTTTTAATTCTGGCAAGTAGACTGCCATCCCCATAATTTTTTAAAAAGTATACTGGGCAAGTGCGGCTTTTGTCGACTGCGGAATTGTCAGTCATTTAAAGATTCTAATTAGCTTTCAATGAGGACTGTATGATAAATGCAGCAGATAAAACAAGACACGGTGCATCGGCTGTGTGCCGGACAAGTGATCGTAGACCTGGGCACATCGGTAAAAGAGCTAGTGGAGAATAGCTTAGACGCCGGATCCACTTTGATAGACATCAAGTTAAAAGACAGCGGGCTTACCTCCATAGAAGTGGCGGATAACGGAAGCGGGATAGATGAGGCCAACTACAAGCGCTTGTGTTTAAAGCATTGGACGTCCAAGCTAAGCACATTCGAGGACCTGGAGTCGGTGCAGTCGTTTGGGTTTAGAGGAGAAGCGCTAAGTTCGCTATGTGCAGTATCCCGAGTACAGGTTACGACGGCGACGCGGGAGACCGCACCGGTGGGGGAGCAACTAGAATACAGCCAGGAAGGAATATTGGAGAGTAGCAAACCGGTGGCACGAGAACGAGGAACCACCGTGCGGCTTTGCGAGATGTTTGCAAAGTGGCCAGTAAGGCAGCAGGAGATGAAGCGTAATATCAAACGGGAGTTCCAACGCTTGGTCTCCTTGATTGAGCAGTACGCAGTGGTTAGCGATGGGGTGCGGATATCCTTGAGCAACCAGACTAAATCCGGCACGTTTGTGCCTATCCGGACAATGCCTCATAGCGATCGAGTTACCAGGCTGCTGCAGGTGTTTGGCACTCAGATGCGACCACACTTGGCTTATTTCAAGCTGCAAGGAGATGAAGAGGATGGGCTGAGACTGCAGATCGATGGGCATATGTCCAAGCCCCTTGCAGAGGCCGGTAGAAGTGCCTCCGATAAACAGTTCTTCTTTGTCAACGGCAGGCCATGCGATTTCCCCAAAGCCAAACGTCTAATCAACGAGATCTATCGCTCATCGATCCCAACCAAGTATCCGGTATGTGCCATATTTATCAGCATCAACTCGTCTACGATTGATGTTAACTTGACACCAGACAAACGGAGCATTTTGTTGCGGCATGAAGCGCAGGTGCTGGGTGTGTTGAGGAGGGTGTTGGTGGAGCAGGTAGTGCAGTCTGCCGAGTCTTCTTTTAGTGTCAATAGCAGGCAGCAGACCACGTTGGTGCCGGTACAGGAAGAGCAGGGTGAGGGAACGAAGCAGAGCTCGCAGATGCACGTGGCTCAGACCTCAGTCCCAGGAGTTATCCGTTGCTATGTAGAGGACCAGCCTGCAACTGATAGAGGCAGCGGACAGCAGCAGAAACGGGCTGCCAGCGAGTCTGTCGATTTGGCCGAGAGTGCCCAGATGCCAAGCAGCTCTCGGCCCCGACTTCACAGCACAAGTGCAGAGCCAGCTTTAAACAAACCCCCGGCCCAAACGCCAAAGTCACCAACGGCTGCAAATGGACCAACAGCCAAGGCACCCAAGCAGGCACCCGACACAGCAGCCAAACCGCAGTCCAAGCGGCTGCAGACAATGGTAATCGGTAACTGCCGCAACCGCTTACAAAGCGACGTTCATGACTGGAAGCAGACCGAAAAGCGGATGCAGCTTAAGCATAGCAGATTCAGACAGCAGCTGGAAGACAGCCAGCAGCGGCAGCCAGACGAGGACGAGCGTGTGGAGCAAGGGGGGTTCAAGAACTGCAGCTCTCCCGAAAAGGCCAGTTCGGCACTTTCACAGCTAATCCACAAGAGCGATTTTGCGCAAATGTCGATTATCGGGCAGTTCAACCGGGGCTTTATAATAGCCCAAAGGCACCAAGATCTGTACATAATCGACCAGCACGCGTCGGACGAAAAATACAACTTTGAGCAGCTGCAGCAGCAAGCAGTCATATCGTCGCAGCAGCTGATTCATCCGCAGACGTTGCAGCTTAGCGTGGTCGACGAGGCAGTTGCCTTGGAGCACCGGCAGGCGTTGCAGCGCAATGGGTTCTATATCGAGGTCAACGAGCAAGGCGAGGTTGGGAGAAGAGTGCAGCTGGTGAGGCAGCCCGTCATTGATCAGACGCTTTTTAATCAGCAGGACTTGCTGGAGCTTATTGGCAAGCTGTGTGTCAGCCCCGAGTCGATGCCCCGCTGCGAGAGAGCGCGCAGGATGTTTGCTTCCCGGGCTTGTCGCAAGTCCATTATGATTGGCGATCCGCTTAGTGCGCAGCAGATGAAGGAGGTGGTTGCGCATTTGAGCGGATTGGACCATCCGTGGAACTGTCCTCATGGCCGTCCCACAATGCGCCATCTCTACCGCCTGCCTCCTTAAAGCTTTCGGAACTTTGACTTTAATTGTTAAAATGAAGAGCACATTTTTACGGAATTTCTCGCAGACAGCCCGGCTGGAGCCTCGAGCACAGCGGCAGATACTCGATGTGTTTATGACGTTGGCGTCGACGGTGGCCAGCAGCATGGCCGGCCTCTACACGGCAGAACGCCTGCTGTTTCTGGAGGACTACCAGATTCTGTTCTCCATAGCGCTTTTTCTCCTGACAGTAGGCATCTACGCAACCCCGTCGACTCCAGGCAGCCTGTCGAGGCGACGGGTCATGCTGTGGTCTGTCGGGTGGATTACCGGCGCATTGCTGCAGCCGGCTATCGAGCCCCTGGTGCTGTACGGGCACGGGGGGACGGTGTTTATGGCGCTGGGCACGGTAGTCTCGCTGTTTGCGTCGTTTGCGGTTGCGGTGATGGCCACGGACAGAGAGCAAGTTGCGTATGTAGTGGGCGCATGCCTGTATGCAGCTATGGCGCTAAGCTGGGTCGGATTGGTGGGGTGGTTTTTCCCAACACACGCATTGACGCAGCTGACTTTGCTGCTGGGACTTTTGTTCCCCTGCATCTCCATGGTGGTTCATATGCGCCATATGCTGGATAGGGCCCGGGTGGGTGCCCGCATCGACCCTGTCGAGTATTCGCTGGGCTTTTTCAGCGACCTGGTGCGCATGTTTGTGTATCTGCTGAAGTTCTTTGTCAACAATGACAAGCAGCAGCAGAAGAAGCGCCAGAAACGGCGCTGATATGATCACGAGAATTGCCTCCCCTTTCCTTGATCTTGTTGGGGGCGAAGGCAATAAAAGTCTTGATGAAAACTTTTTTGTTCTTTATTTCTAAAATTTTGTCTACTTGAGCATCATTCAATAGCCGGAAGGAAATAAGAAGGGGTTCTCTTACAGTTCCAGCCAGAGTTTATATACGCGAGACCGAAGCCATAAAAATTGATCATGCCAGGTAAGCACTGCTTATTAAACAGCTTAGAGTATATTTGCACCAGCTAAGCAACAAAAGCACAATCCCCCTCTACAAGTAGCCAAGAAGGGAAAGAAGGGGCAGAAAATGAGCCTGGGCGACTTTCTGGGAGACGGGCCATCCGCATCCTCGTGGGCAGACGATGAGCTGGCGCTGCCAACCGCGCCCATGTCGGTAGCCGAGGCGCCGACGCGGACAACGCTGGCCAATGCGCTGGACCGCAAGGAGATGATGGCGCAGCGGCGTGCCGAGCAGGCAATCGAGTATCCCACAGAGCCGCCCTTCACAGCCTACGTCAGCAACCTGCCGTATGACGCAACCGAGGAGCAGCTGCGGGAGATGTTCTCGCCCGTGGAGAACATCCGCCTGATCCGGGACCGCGAGATGGAGCGCCTGAAGGGCTTTGGCTACGTGGACTTTGCCGACGTGGAGGGGCTGAAGCGCGCAGTGCAGATGGACGGAACCGATTTGGGCGGCAGATCGTTGCGGATTGGCGTTTCTGAGAAGCGCGAGGAGCGTGGGGGCCAGAACTGGCGGCGGGACGACATGGGCTCCAGAAACAGCTCCGGATTTGGCCGCCCCCGGGAGCCGCGCGAGCCCACGGCGGCCGAGGCTGCCGACGACTGGCGGGCGCACAAGAACCCTACAGCCGAACGCATGCCGCGCAGCGGCTCCGGGTTTGGCCGTAGCAGCTCCGGATTCGGCCGGCCCAGAGAGCCACGTGAGCCCACGGCGGCTGAGAGCGCCGAGGACTGGCGCATGCACAAGAGCCCTGAGGATGCAGGGGAGCGCCGTTCGGGCCGCTTTTCGCGCACGTCGAGCGGCGACGGCGACGGCGAGCGCGTGTGGCGGTCGCCGCGCACAGAACGGACGGGCAGCCGGGAGCCACGTGCGCCACGGGTGCAGACTGCTGCGGATCAGGCATCGTCGTGGAGAACGCCGCGGGCAGCAGCAGAGCCCAGCAAGGAGTGGAACCGGGCCGACAGAGCCCCGCGGGACGCCAGGCCCTCGGGAGAGCCCCGTGCCGGCCGGCCCAAGCAGCAGAGCGCTGCCGAGGAAACCAGCAGCTGGCGGCGCCAGGCCTAAATGCTCTATATTCCATGTTTCTTGATAATTTGAATAAGCAAATATGCTCAGGCATAAAGTGAATAAAAGCGAGGAAGGGCTTCTATAGTTAAAGCGCTTTTGGGTTTGCACATTTTCTCTCCCTCCCCCCACATACCTTTTTTCTTATTTTGTTTTCTCGTATTTTCAATACTTTCGCATTTGGTAAATACCTCTTTTTTTTTTTTGTTTTCTGGGATAAAGCTCAGCCCGAAAGAGGCCCACAGATAAGCGCACCTGTATTTATTTTCTGGAGCGGCAAAGAGCATGAGCCTACTTCTCATCTTGGGACGAACAAGTTGAATCAGCCAAACCCAAAGACGCTATCCACATAAGCAACACGCTGTTATTCCTATTACAAGTCTATTTTTAAACGAAAGAAAGCTATATAGCTGAAGAGTCAATTGAAGGCAATATGGGCAATACGCCGTCAAAAGGTGGGCGTGGCCACAAGACGCCCAGCGCAGAGTCGCAGCCGGTTCCGGCGTCGCCGCCCGGTGCGGCACAGCCCGACGACACGCGGCCGACGCTGGAGGGCCGTCTGCCCATAACCGCATCGCCAATGGTCAGCGCGCCCACAACGCCATACACGCCAGGGTCCTTTGCGGGCGGACGCGACTACTTCCCCCTGCAGGTCACGAGCACGCGAGAGTCGCGGATATCGCTAGGCGGGCGCAAGCGCGGGCGCAAGCGGGAGGAGCGCACATCGGCTGCCACGCCGCGGTCGTACTGCGACCTGGCCGGAGCGCCCATTCTGACGGCAGCAGGCGAGCGTGTCGGGCTGGTGCGTGAACGCGTGGACCTCACTGAGTACATAACGGCAGGCGGCGCTGAGTACGCGATCATCCGGCATGCTGAGAAGCCCAAGCAGTTCAGCGTGGACGACATGATATTCCGCCTGCTCGATGCAGGGTTCAGCGGGCGCGTCACCAAGTCGGTGTGCCTGCGCAACTCGGAGATTGTGGCCGTGTGCCAGGCGGCCCGCGAGGTGTTTCTGGAGCAGCCCACGCTGCTGCAGCTGGCCGCGCCTGTCAAGATCACCGGCGACATCCACGGGCAGTACACGGACTTGCTGCGGCTGTTTGACAAGTGCGGGTACCCGCCGCACTGCAACTACCTGTTCCTGGGCGACTACGTGGACCGCGGCAAGCAGTCGCTGGAGACAATGCTGCTTTTGCTGTGCTTCAAGATCAAGTACCCCGACAACTTTTTCCTGCTGAGGGGCAACCACGAGTGCGCCAGCGTCACGCGGGTGTATGGCTTCTACGACGAGTGCAAGCGCCGCTGCAACGTCAAGGTGTGGAAGGCCTTTGTGGACACGTTCAATGCGCTGCCGGTCGCCGCAGTGGTGGCCAACAAGATATTCTGCGTGCACGGCGGGCTGTCGCCGGATTTGGCGAGCATGGACCAGGTGCGCCAGCTGACGCGGCCCTGCGACGTGCCGGACCACGGCATCCTGAACGACCTGTTGTGGTCTGATCCCTCGGACACGGCGGCAGACTGGGAGGACAACGAGCGCGGCGTGTCTTACTGTTTTGGGCGAGCCGTGATCACGGAGTTTCTGCGGCGGCAGGACTTTGATTTGATCTGCAGAGCGCACATGGTGGTGGAGGACGGCTACGAGTTTTTCAACGGGCGGCAGCTGGTGACGGTGTTTTCGGCCCCCAACTACTGCGGCGAGTTCGATAACTCGGGAGCGGTGATGAATGTCAACGAGGAGCTGCTGTGCTCGTTTGAGATTCTGAAGCCACTGACAGAGAACCTGCATACCTGCATGGCGCGCATCGAGGCCAGCTTCTGGTCCCGGCGGCAGCAGGTGGAGGCTATGCTGAACGAGGCGCTGGCTGCGCAGGCCAAGAAAGAACTGGATGAGGCTCAGCAGCAGCAGCCACCGGATCAGCAGCAACCGGATCAACAGCCAGGCGAGGATCAAGAGAATCAGCAGCAGCCTATTGCCATTCAGCCGCCGCAGAAGCAGCCCAAGAAGAGCCCACAGCAGCGGTTGCCATCACGGTCACCAAAGCAACGAATTGTCGATCAGCTGGATCTGAGCGATGACGACGACGATGATGACGATGACGACGACGACGACGATTCGTCCTCTGGACGCTTGCCAGTCAGTCCTGAATCTGTGCTTCATGGCACACCACCACGAGGATCCAAACTAAAAATGTTTCCTTGAGCTTCTTTTTTTTTTCCGTTTACAAAACTTTTAAAGATGTTTATTTTCTTAAGCAGATTGATAGGAATATATGCGTTTCCGTCTCCATACATAAACGCCAAATGCAATGAATCCCAGGATTATAAACGCCAGATGGTTACGTAAAAAGGCGCGTCTTTCTAGCTCTTCGAGGTTTTCACAAGCGCCGAATAGCGGCAGGTTGTGGGTGTTTCGGTAGTCTTGAGGGACTTCAGGAAGCCATTGGCACTGCAATGGTTGTTTGTAGCCGTTAGCTTGGCAGAACTCGCTGGGGAGTTCAGATTCCGGGCATTGAACGCAGATGCCTTCAGGCTTGCAAGTATATTTAGACATGAGAAATTTAGCCATAAATATCCAAACCCTCCCCATACTTTAATAAGTCACTGGGTAAAGCAATAAATTATGGATAGCCCTATTATTTGCCTTTTGATTTTGATAATGGCGGGACGGGTTAAAGTTACAAATATCAGCAGACATGTAACAGAGGAGATACTGTTGAAGCTATTTTCGTTCATTGGAACGGTGAACAAGCTGACTTTGGCTGGGGAGTCGGGAGCTCAGGAGGGACAAGAATGCATGGTAGAGTTTGAAGACGAGGAGAGTGCCAGAGTGGCAATGCACTTGTCGGGAACAGAGCTAGCCGACAAGGCGCTGGTTGTGGGAGAGAAACCAAATACAGGAATGCCACTGGCCAATGGCCCTGTGGTAGCGCAAATGGCCAACCGACCTCGTACCCACGTAGCTCAGATCCCATCGGCCATGCAAGCCGACCCTATAAAGGCCGAGGAAATCTCCCGGACCATCTACGTAGGAAACATATCCACGCAAGTAGATGAGCAGCAGCTGATGGATTTTTTCAGCTCCTGTGGGCCCGTCGCCTACGTGAAGATGGCCGGGGATGGCCTGCAGCCTACCAGATTTGCCTTCGTGGAGTTTGCCAGCCAAGAGACTTGTCAAAGGGCCTTGCAGATGAATGGGCAGATGCTGGCCGATAGACCGTTAAAAGTCAATCACTCCAAGAATGCCATCAATAAGCCGTTGCAGGGAATAAGGAACAGTATGGCGCAGACTATGGCTGAAGCGCAGCCCTTGACTAGTCAACAGGCTGGAGTGAGACAAAGTGGCGTGGCGTGGCCGGTTCTGGAAACAGGCGAGGACGTGGACCAGAAACTCCTAGAGCTGCGAAAGGAAATGGAGCTAAAGTATAAAGTAAGCAGACGCACATAAAAGCATTTTCTTTCATTTATTTTTAGAATTTCATTAAATTTCATCTTTCAATTATCCTGTAAAATGTCGCTTATATCAATACTGGCATCTTCCGCAACCATAGCTATGATACTAAGCCAGCTAACGGTTATCGGAGAACTACAAAAGGCACATAAAACCCAAACCCACGTACCCATCTTGCAGTCACTAACATCGTTTGTAAGCTCCGTGTTATGGCTCAAATACGGCCTGATAAAGGAGGATCAGACCGTAAGCCTAGTAAACCTCTTTGGCACCCTAGTGGCGCTATTTATAATCGGGTGTTTCTGGTACTACCTGACGACACGAAGAAGAATGGTGGAAAGCAGGTTTCTGCTGGCCCTGGTTATCGCCCTGATGATCGTTGGCTTTGTCAACTATTCGGAGCATTGGCGGAAGCTGGAGCTGTTTAGCTTGTCGTGCTGCGCCATGACGCTGGTGTTTTTGGCAGCTCCGTTGGGCCAGGTCGGGGAGGTGGTGAGATTAAAGGATGCCTCGGTGCTGTTGCCCAGCGTGGCTGCGTTGGCCTTTGCTAATAACGTTTTGTGGGCGGTTTATGGGCATTTGCACGAGGACCCGTTTATGTTCTTTCCCAATGCCATGGGCTCCTTGCTTTGCTTCATGCAGCTGGTGCTGATTGCTCGTTATGGGCGTGGCCAAGCCAACAAGGCGTTGTCGGATGTCGAAGAAGATGCAACTGAAATGACCGTTACTCCTCTAACGTAATAAAAGCTCTTTATTTTATTGACTAGGATCCTTTATTACATGAAGATAAGCACCGATCGTGCATGCACCATCTTCAATGTAAGGGCGGACGCCGGGAGCAGGAGCAGTTCTCAAGTCTGCCAGCTTCATAAAGCGAGTGAATCCCCAGTTGGGGTTACTGCGGTGGAAGCAGTGGTATGCAGAGCCATGCGTGTTGTGAGTCGGATCGTGAGGATTAGAGATGGCCAAAACGAACCGACAAATGCAACGCCAGTCCTCCGAGGAGTCCGACGTGCCCAGGCACTCCAGAAACAGCGACAGCACGCCCTTATGCGAGCTGCCAAAGGGCCGCAGCAGAATGCGCCATATAAAGCCGCCACACTTGAACACATCGCTGGTGGCGCGGCGTTCCAGCTTGTCCCAGTTGGGGATCTTCCAAAAAAACGCCTTGCGGTCAGCAACAATGTCTTCCATATGAGCGTCCGCAAAGTTTTCCGCGTCGTAAATGCTGATGTTTTGTGTGCCCAGCATGTCGCCCAAGTTGGCGGGCTTTTCGTCGGTATTGGGCGGAGGAGAGCTGGAAGCTGGCGGCGGCTGCTGCTGCGGGGCAGGCTGGAGCGTGGTGGCGGCTAGTGCCTGCGCCAGCTGCTGCTGCTGCTGCTGCATTTGCACCTGCTGAAGCATCTGCTGCACCTGCGCCTGCCCAAATGTCGGGAACTTTATCTCAATGTACTGCCCGTCCTGGTCCTTTCCAAAGCCGCCCATGGGAATCCCGGCTTCATTCACTATGGGTGTTTTCTCCTCGTCCTTTGGCTGCGTCGAGCTGGTCGTTTGAGACATGTTGCTTGAACGCGCTTGGACTGTGGGGGGGATCGCGGCCATCCCAAATGCCGATGGGTAGTAGAGTGGTTGTTGTGTTGGTGCGTAGTATGCTGGATGTCCGAATGCGCTGACGCTGGCCATTGCTTGTGCTGGCGGCGACATCATGTAGGGGTTGAAGGGCATCATGCCCATGGATGGGTACATTTGTGCATGCTCGGGCTGGCTCCCCTTGGCACCGGCTGAGTTTCCATAGACACCTGGAGCTGCTAAGCCTGGCGTAGCTATTCCTGGAGTTCCGGATGTAGGTGGCGGGCTCAGATAAAACCGATAGACGGGCTCAAGGCTAGCGGCGGCCTCTGTTGTTCCGTTGCTTTTTGCTGTGTTTCCGTTAGAAGCAGGCTGTTCTAACGGCGTCGCTGTTCGTGACATTTTCCAATTCAAAAGACAAAGAAAGGAAAATTCGAAAACAAAAACAAGTTAATTATTGGTCTCAATTGGATCTACTTTGGGTGATCGCCCCTCTTTTTCATGCTCCGCTTGGTGATTTTGAGCTGAGTTAATTTGTGGATCACAGCATATAGGCAAAGTTTGGAAGTGAGTGTGTCAACGCCATGCGTCTGCCAGCTCATTCTACTAGTCCCAATGCTGTGCTTGGTTCATTCTGTAAAGGACTCTAAAAAATTGGGGGTTCCGCAGGCAGCTTGTGGACTTGCCACACTCTAATCACTTGCCACATGCTATAAAGTCTCAAGTCGCAGCTATTTTCCTCGGCCAAAAAGGGAATTTCCTCATCTTTGTATCCATCTATTACGAGATTTTCTCTCTATTGCATCATATAGTACATAGTGTCAAATTAAGGTGTTTCCTAAAATGCAAAAAGAGGTGCATAAGTACACATAACAGTGGGAGATTCTGAGAATATACCGACAATCGCTCGCTTTTAGACAAGAAGGATACGGAACATTGCATTGCGCAGCCAGGCAGCTCTTTCTCAGCCTAAAATACATTTCCGTCATACTCTCATGACAAGGGGACTTTTGACAAGTTTTCTTTGTGCTCTTTTTAATTTCTAACCCGGCTAGCAATCCCTCCTTTTTTTCCCCCTGCACAGCCAGCAAAAACTTCACACGCAGCATGTTAATTGCCGAGCACACGGCCTTCCTCAGCCAGCCTGTCAACTGAAATACAGAGGACCCAGATGCTTTATAAAGCTTCCCTTTTCCTTCCTTGGGTTATTGTTACTCTACTTCAAACATGATTGGAACTATTTCAAAGCTAGGGTTTATATCCCTGTCGGACAAACTAGCTGCTTACGCAGCCGTTGATCTGCTGGTTATCCTGCTAGCAGCCTATGTGGTAGTTTGCGATCGCATAAAGTTCCGCATAAGCCTCCATACCCAGCTAACCAACCAATGCGCTGCCGCAATGCTGGTGGTGGTGGCAGCCAGCACCACGGACACTGGCCTCGAAAGCGTGCTGGGGTATTTGGCGCCGGCAGCACAGTTGATTCTGGCTGGGCATCCGACCGGACATGCAGTCTTCCAATTTGCCAGCTTACTGGGAGTTTATCGCGCTCTGCATGCCGGCAATGACGTATGGTGTCGAGGTATAAATGCACTGCTGCATGCATACTTGCTCTTGGCCAATCTTGATCCCCGCAGCCAAAGCACCATGCAGATGCTCAAGCAGAAGCTGTTGTTTGAGCAAGAACGGCAGCTGATTCGACTGAGTCAGCTTCGTGATCTGGTCTTTGAGGATATCTGGCAGTTGCCCGAAAAGTTCCGCTTGCAAGTACTCAGCAACGAGTTCTCGTACGATACCAACGAGTCGCTGTTTTTGCTGCGTGCCATTGTGCGGATGATATGGCGGCCGCTGCTTCCGCTTTACGTGGTACGGATGTTGCTGGAGTCGGTGAATGTCATGGAGATTATGCTTTCCAGCCAAGTCCTGCATTGTCTGGATGCTCCAGATACCAACTCATACTATAAGGGGTATTTGGCTGCCTTGGGAATTTTGCTGATAACTTTTCTCAATGCGCAGAGTGTGCGGATTCGCGACCATATTGAGGCAGAGATATCGAGGGTTATGCGGGCGGTCGAGTTGGAGATCTTTAGGCTGCCGCTGGTGACCAATATCAAGACATGCCGGACCATCTATGCCTTCGAGAGTTACGTGTCGCAGCTGATGTACGACCTGCAAACAGCCCATTATATATTCAACAAGCTATTCGGCATTGCCACAGTGTTTTGGCCTGTCTATTATCATGTGGGCCAGTTGGCATTTATTCCCTTGGGCATCATTCTGGGCTATACGGTGCTAAAGGAGCTGATGACTATATTTACCGGCGGCAAGTACGAGTGGGAGCTAACCAGCCGCTACTTTCATTACGATTCGAAAGTTGACGAGGTGTTTCGCGGGATAAAGTCCATAAAGCTGTTTGGCTGGGAGCGCATGTATCTGGACCCTGAGCTGCAGCAGCTAGAGGGCAGCAATAGCCGGCAGTTCCCCTGGTACGCACCAATTATACGCAGCATCTGGAAGCTCCTCGATTTGGTGAACACGCTGATTAGCACAGTTTCCTCGTATATGGTCATCCACATCTACACGCAAACGGCAGCTACCAGCACTTCCCAAAAGGCATTTACCAATGCAGATATGCATCAGCTCAACTCGCATATTTCCACGCTGCAGCGCAACATTAGCTGGATGAAATATTCAGTAAAGCGCATCCGATCCATTGTCCACAATGTCATGGTTATCGAGCGGTACCTCAAGGGAGAGCCAGTAAATTCGCTGCAGCAAACACCCCTAGCAGCTAAAGGAGGCACAGCGCAAGTCACCATGGATGGCTGCAGCTTCCAGTGGAACAAGCGGGACAAGAAGCCGGCCATCAGCAATGCAACGCTAGCGGCATCTGCAGGCGAGCTGGTCACAGTGGTGGGCAGAACAGGTGCAGGAAAGTCCACACTGCTGCTTTCCATCTGCGGGGAGGTGGAAATGACAATGGGTCACGGCAGCGTTGTGGGAACAATAGGGTATCTCGAGCAGTCGCCGTGGATTATGAACGATACGTTTAGAGCCAATATTCTGTTTGGCCGCCCGTATGACCGCGAGTACTTTAGAAAAGTTGTGCATGCGTGTGCGCTGACGGCGGATATTGCCCAGTGGCCGGATGGCGACCTGACGGTTATTGGCGACCGCGGCGTCAATATCTCTGGCGGACAGCGGGCTCGTTTGGCTTTGGCACGTACGTTGTATTCGAGGGCTGACATTTATGTGCTTGACGATCCGCTGTCGGCTGTGGATGCTCATGTCAAGCGGCATATCCTGGACCATGTCATATTGGACACGGGGCTTTTAGCCGGCAAGCTGCGGATCATGTCCACGCATGCTGACCATATCTTGCCGCTCGCCAACCAAGTAGTCAGCATCGCCGATGGCATTGTACAGGTCAAGAAGCAGGTTCCAATGATGTACAGCTCCGTAGATGCAGCACCCTCTAGCAGCGGGTACGCTTCTGGCGACGACGTTTCGGATACTTCGTCGGCCACTGCAGTTGATGAAAGCTGTCCAGTATCGCCAATAAGCAAAACGTCTAGTAAAGATGATAAAGACAAGCCAGTGGACCGCAAGTGGACCAACTGGGAGAATGCAGTCTATGTGTTCCGGCTCTGCGGGCTGCCTGTAGTGGCCACAGTGATGATATCAGGTCTGTTCAATCCCATTTCACGGTTTATTCTGGATAGCCTGGAACTGAACGCGCTCAAGGACAACAGCAGCAAGGGCGGGTTTGACCGGGACGCCCTATTGCTGTACCTACAGCTGAGAGTGGCTGCTGAGCTGTTATCTACATTTATTGAGTATGCAGAGTTGTCGCTCAACACGTTTATAGCTCAACAGTACCTGGAGCGCACCGTGAAGCGAGCATTCGTCAAGAGCCTTGTATTTGCACCTACGTCGTTTTTCGACAGCACCACGAGGCAGCACGTATCCTCGGCCTACAACGATGGTGCACGCGTAGTGTCTTCGCGCATTCCTCGGTTTCTGATGCACGAGTTGGCATATTTGCTGCGTATTGGCCTATCCGTGTACAACATTGGGCGCACTACGCCGCCTCTTCTGCTGACCGTTCCGCTTATAGCCTGGGCAATGAACAGACGGGATGACTCGATTGAACCTACCCGCAGACAGCTCAAAAAGATTGAGCGTATGCGTCGGATCGACAGCAATCGCACGTCGGATATCATTGCTGATGGCAAGCGGATGATCCGGCTCTTTGGAGTAGAGCGGTTTTTCACCAGCCAATATATCGAGGGCAAAGACAAGAGCCAGCGGTTGGAAGCCCCGCTCAATGCGCTCTCGACCCTGTCGGGTACAATATACCGCATGCTGTACGCAGCAGGCGACACGATGGTGCAAATCATGATGCTCATGCAGTCACAGTTTACCCACTACAAGCTGTCTTCCGGCGAGTGCATCACTTACGAGCGCCTGCTACGCTCACTGGTATACGATACAACCCAGGTGGTGAATATTCCGAGCAGGGTCAACGAATTTTCCAACAATATTGATCTGTACCGCCAGTTCACTGAGATCGAGCCCGAGGCTGCCTATGTGGTGGATGAGTGTCGGCCTGCAGAGAACTGGCCGCAGCATGGCAAGGTTGAGTTTCGCAACTTCCATATGCAGTATCGCGAGGATTTGCCGCCGGCTCTGAGCGATATCAGCCTGACCATCAACCCTGGCGAGAAAATCGGCATTGTTGGTCGTACGGGTGCCGGAAAATCAACTCTGGCCAAGTCTCTGTTCCGGCTGTCGCATTCAGGCATATCAGGATCTATTCTGATTGATGGGCAGGATATCCAGCAGATGGGTGTAGGCGACTTGCGTCCTCGACTAGGCATCATCCCCCAAGAATCCACAATGTTCTCGGGCTCATATAAGCAGAATCTGGACCCCTTGAATCAGTTCAGCGTTGAGGACATTTGGGCAGCATTGCTCAAATGCAACATTGCTGAAAAGGTTGCGCCCAAGCGGAAGGACGAGGACAACTTTGACATATATGATGAAATATATGAGGAAGACCTGGCTGATGCGCAGCAACGTTGGGATAAGGCATCCTGGTCTATGCGCATTCTACTGTGGATGTTCATGAGATGGCCAGCCAAGCCCAAGCGCAATCGCTGGCTTCAGAACCAAAAATACGGACTGAAAAAATGGTGCAGTAGCGGCAGCTTCAGCAGTGGGCAGCAGCAGCTATTCAGTCTATGTCGTTTGCTGATGCGTAAGCGCCAAGTCATTGTTCTTGATGAGGCCACTGCGGACGTCGACTTGGAAACCGATAAAGAGATCCAGAGACTGATTCGCACCGAGTTTGCTCATAGCACCGTGCTGACTATTGCCCATCGACTGGAAACTGTAATGAATAGTGATCGTATTGTGGTTATGGATAAGGGCCGGATTGTGGAGGTTGGTCCACCTCAGGAGCTTATTGATAAGGGCGGGCACTTTGCGGAGCTGGTAAACACCAGCAACTTTGGTATTTAAATTTATTTCTTCAATGTAATGTAAAATACTGCTAAAGGCACTATATACATTGGCTTGGATGTGCTTCCATAGTAAACTATTTTAACAAAGCAGTCGAAAATGCCAGAGTACAGCGGTGTAGAAAGAACAGCCTGAAGCTGCATATTGCAGCAAATAACCCTGATGAGAAAGGCAATGGCTTTAATAAACAGCAGCAATACAGCTTTCAAGCGCGCCAAACCTACATGCGAATAAACCTGCTGCTGCCTTCTAATCACTTTGTCTGCCTGCTTAAGTAACACCAAATTCAGCACCTCGCCTGCAATATCCAGCAAATACCCAGTAAACAACAAACTTATTCCGCCATCCTCAAAAGTAGTGGCAAAGTAGTCTGCTATGCCAGAGTACTTTAACTTGTCATTCAAGACCATGTCAAAAATCATTCGAGTAGAAGCCAGCTTAAACGGATAAGCAGCTAAACAACCTGCTTGCTCCGCAATTCCGTTGCGCCATAAGGGTTGCTCAATATTGCTCAGGACCTGCATTACGCAATAACTAGCAATTGTCTGGGAATAGCCCGCTAGTACATCAGCCAAGAACCCATGCCATATAAAGCCAATACCGTGGGCTGCGTAGAGTTGATGAAGCAAGTCTTTAAAGCCCTGGAACTGCTCGTCTACCTGTACTATGGAAGGATATGTAATTGATAGCAATGCTATGAAATTTATAGGATAGAATAAACCAGAGAAGCCATATTCTAAAAGGAAGTATAACAGAAAAGGTACAATAGTAAACATTGTGCTTAGCACTACTAGAATAATTAGATACGAAAAGAGGAAAGTATTTTTCAGTTGCGGAAAAGGGCCAATTTGATAGACAGAAAATCAATGCAGAAACATGTCATAGAGCTGGATAAGTTGCTTTGAATTTCCAGCAATCTCATAAACTGTAACAGCTAGTATAGAAAACTATTTCAGCTGTTTAAAATGACAGTATGTAATTAATAGAAGAATTACCAAGGATATAAGCACCACTATACACTTGATTGCATAGTAAACCATATTTAATCCGCCAGCAAGACACATTTTGACAAAACAGCCAATAATACTGGAATATAGCTCTGTAGACAAAGCTGCTTGAAGTTGGGTATTATAGCAAGGTGACTTTATCCAGAAAAGGCAAAAGCCTCGATGCCAATAGTCAATGTAAAGCTTAGCAAACTTGCCAAAGGTCTATTTTGGTCTCGCCTTTCAACTGTGTTCATTTTATCTCGTAATACCGATACCAAGTAATGCGCTCCTTTATCTAGTAAGCACCCAATAAACAACAGGCTTATTCTGCCATTTTGAAGAGTGAATGTAAAGTATTCGGTTATATTAGAGTACTTTAATATGTCATTAAAAGCTATATCAAAAATCATGCAGCTGGCAACCAGTTTAAATGGATGAGACAAAATAGCCTGCCTGGTTGGCAACCTTATCACACCATGGTGTTTCAAATATATAACCCAGAGCTTACTTAACAGCATACCTTGTGACTCTGTGACAATATAAAGCTAGTGGTTGTGCCCAGTATCCATGCCAAAGAATAGCAGGGCGCGTTTTGAACAGATTATAGAATAATTTCATAAACCCTTTGAACTGCTCATCTATCTGTAGTGTAGATGGATATACCATCAATAGTGAGGTCACAACAACTGCAGAGTGAACTAAATACAAGCCAGCATTGTATGTAACAAGGGTAAGTACTACACTCAAGCACTTGAGCTTTTTAGTATTGAGAAAAGTGAAGCCGTCGGTAATAGCTATGATATAACAAGAACAAACCAAGAATGCTTCAAATATTCCCCATTTGCTGCCAAAGCAGAATTAAAGCCTCCCTATAAAAAAACCATGGCCGCAAACATTTACAAAAAGACAAAGAAAATTTATTCATTGCTTTTGCGTGAGTTAGCACGACTCTTCCTAAAGTGGTCATAAAATACCAACAACGGGGCTCCAATAAATGGGTTCAAAAAGGCAATTGAGGCGCCTCCATAAAAGGCACGGATACCACCAGAAGCATGGAGCTTTTGGAAACAATCAATAGTGCCAGTATACATGGCCTCAACGCTACCTGCTTGCATACACAGGTGACGACGCACAGTGTCCAGCGGATACGACAAAACAGTAGCGCTAAGAGTAGTTGCTTGAGCTACCAGCCACAGCTTGAAGAAATTGGTTTTTTCTTCCTTAAGCACAATTTGCTTGGCAGAGTCATAAAGACCAAAGTACAGTCCACGGTAGACCAAAATGCTCAAGGCAGCAGGCGTATATCCATAATATAGAGATGATATACCACCAGACTTATAGATGGTAGACATGCAGTTCCATAAGCCAGTAAACTGACGAGTGCTACCGACATCTAGAGCCATTCGAGTACGAGCCAAGTCAAGTGGATACACCACACACAGTGTAAAAAGACCAGCCAAACCGCCAATAAAAAGATTACTGGCAACAAACTTACCATAATCAGTATTGGGATTGTATTTGGGTACCAACGCCTTGAACTTGTCCTTTAGAGTAAAGTTAAGAAAATGCACTGGATAGAACCGCAAAATGGTTGCCATATTGCCTCTCCATAGCGAAAAGAATCCTTGTTCTTTAGGCAGGCGAGTAAATACATTGAATACTCCCTTATATGGAGTTTGGATCTGCGAAGAGGCTTTCTGGGCTTGCAAAATTAGCTTTACGCGGTCCAGCGGTGCTCCAACCAAGGTGGATATATGTGATGATATACCGCCAGAGATTGCTGATACGGCATAGTCTTTTATGCGAGATTGGTTAGCTTGCCCTTCGCTCATTCTTTAAGAAAAATAATGGCAATAAGGAAAAAGGATTAAAAAAGCTGTATCTTTTTACACCACTTAAATGGGAATATTGCAAAAGAAATTATCTTTTTGTATGTCGGAGTGCTGTTCTTTTAAATTTTCTTTATAACACTTTTTTTTACTTGGAAATGCTTAAATACAACATCTTAACACTTTTAGAAAGCTAAGGCTACGCATATTCTACACATGGTAGCATCGGATATTCCATTTTTGTAAAAGATAAACATTAAAGCGTTTACAGACCAAGCTAATATGTTCTGCTTTAGTTTAAAAACAACAATGCTTACTAGGCTGCATTACTGTACTTGTATACATATTTGGAACGAATGGTGCATCCAAAAAGTGTATTCTATTCATGTCTTCGGTAGTGGCAAATATTCCCTTCCATTGTACAAAGTTAGGCACATTTTATTCAGCTGTAATATATTTACATAAAACGGAAGAAATAAAAAATAAGGGCTGCTTTGTTATATTGATAAAGCCCCAAATATAAAGGATTAATTTTGTTTTGCAGCTTTTGTTATGTTTCCATTTTCCAATAAAATTTAAAGCCTTGAATTTTTTCTACGGGCCTCCGTATTACTCGCATCATCTCTTCCTTACAAGCAATGAATTTTTGCTGCTGGGGGGCTTATTTTTTTCCAAGTCATATTAGTTTTTCCTCAACACCAATTAATCTCGTGCAAACCCAATTCCATATCACAGCATGAGAAGCGAGTATAAAATCTTTTTACTTCTACAAATTCAGTTATTTCTCCATCATCTAGCAACACTCTCTTGTAAACAGCTATAAGCAATGGGTGAAATCAACAGTTCTGCCTGCTACTTTTGCCGCCCTCCTAAAACATTTAAGTTGCCTCATGGTCGTCAAGTCCACCAGTGCAAAATGCATGGCATGTGGCTGGACGTTGCCTTGAAGTTTATGTTTTGTAGAGAGTGCTTTAGCAAATTAAAGAAAGTTTTTTTAAATTCACTTTCTAAGCTGTATACTGCACTAAACAGATTTTTTTTAAACAAAGCCTTACAAAGAAAATTTAATTGCATTTATTAGTCGAATAAAGTCCACTCTTGTGCACTTGTAGCAGGCGATTTGGTTGAAAGCTTAAAAATGCTGCTATGTGCATTAGACTTTCAGAAAAGCGCCGAGTCTAAAGGAAAAATTTATGCCATCTGCTTTTAATATAAAAATTTCTGCATGAATAAAAAAGGACCGTCTTTTATATGGAGCACTACAAAGTCTCCAGTAATAATTAAAAAGTTACTAAACAGCGCTCGGGTAGTGGGTTTTAATAGCCAAGGCTTGCCAGTTGTGCATTTTTATTCAAAGTCGATTCGCAGAAGCACAAAATTAATTGCAAGATATTTGCGTTGATGTCTAGCAATTAAAAGCAGTCAACCATCGGTAAATTGTTTTTAATATCAATAATATTAAAAAAATCGCAAGGAGAAAACGTCCTCAAGAGAACATTTTTCTTTAGCGACTATTGAAACAACATATTTTTGCTCTCCAGCTAGAAGCTGTCACACAGCTCACGCCCTTTCTATTCATCAGGCCAAATCACACGGTATGAAAAAGCAGTTTTTTTTTCTAACAAATTGGGTTGTGTTAGCCGAGACACATTATAGCCAGAGTGTTTTGTAGAGCAACCTGGGCCAAAGAAAGCCTTTATTTTCTACAGGTTCTCATCAGAATAGAGAACTGTGCCGTATAGCTTATCAAATTACCATAAACTCGGTAATTTATAAACACATTACTGCTATTTCTGCTAGTGCATTGTTTACGATTATTCTGGCCTCGAATATTAGTAATATGAGTCAAGGGACAAACGAGCCTAGGGAACAAACGTTTTTTAAATAGGTAATCCGTTTATTCATTATAATTCACTGTATAAATAATTCCTCCTAATCTCAGCACAGCGTTTTTTTAGTTAAAAGCTTCAACGTTGTGTAAAAAAAAATACATTCTCGTTTCTAAAAGAAAAAAGCATAGTTTACTTAAAAAGCCTTTACAACCCTCTTATTCCTTACCAACCTTCACCGCTTGATTCTTAAAATGAAATTTGTATCGTTTATTATTTGTGCCATGTTGGGTATGGTAGGCAATGCCCAGCCGGTATCAGACGCAGCCCAGATATGCACCAAGGCATGCCAGGCAGCGCCGGTTGAGCAGCGAGAGACGTGTCTGCGAGTATGCACCCAGTTTGCCGAACAAAGCGCAGGGCTTGTACCTTCCTCCACTGCAGTAGTAGCGACTACCAGCGCCCCAGTAAAGAACATGAAGCCCACGGGTTCACCTGCGCCGGTAGCTACTAGCTCGGCTAATTCAGGCAAATCGCGTGGCGAGGATAATGATGAGGATAATGAGTCTTCTATGGAAAGTTCTTCCCTGTCTCATCCGGTTTCTGATGCTTCAAAGGCTTATATGAATGCTGTCGCTGTACTGGCCATCATTTCTACCACATTCCTTTAAGTAAACGACCCCCATACTTTTTTTCGTTTAATTTGAATAAAATCTACTGATAAACTTTCTGCCAAAAAAAAAAAAAACTGTTATTTTCTTACAGGTTAAAAAAAGGGTGACGTATGTGTTGGAAAGAAAAGTGCAATAGAGAATGAAAAAAAGAAAGAAAAACAGTTTATGTATTAGCCTATACTCATAGCATTGCGTTCGCCACGATAAAGTGCCAGTGGAACATCATCGTCCTCATCGCTTTGGCTTAACCGAGGCACTACCGAGGGCTGAGACCGAGACCCCGCCATGTTCTGGTAGGGCGAGGCAGGATGTGACTGGAACTGCATGGACTGTGGCGACGATGGGGGAGATTGCTGTTGTTGCTGATTATACATGTAGTTGTTGGGATTGTTCATGTATATCTGCTGCTGCTGCCGCTCATACTGTGGTGACCGCATCACCACCTGTTCGCTAGCAGCCGAGTTTCCAGACCGCCGACGATGCGCCTGCTCACGGCTACTCTTGTGCAGCGGATTGCCACGCTTTCCGCGCCGGTCATTGCCCATACTCTGTGGCGGATGTTGCTGAGGCTGAGGCTGTTGCTGTTGCTGCTGCTGCTGCTGCTGTTGGGGCTGTGGCTGCTGGAATGGGACTGGCGACCCTGACCGCATTGCGGGCTCCTGCGAGCTGGCAGCCTGCTGCTGTGGCGGCTGCGATGACTGTGGCGATTGCGGTTGCTGCTGAGACTTTGGATTAATAAGCTCCAGGTACCAAAACATCATATTGGACAGTAGCACCTGCTGCAGCAACGGGCGACGCGGATTGGCCATCTTTATTGATGCTAGGCGATAAATGGCCCGCTCAATGTGGATGGGCAGCCGATTGTTATTGCCGGTGTTGAGGCGCGTCGGCGGAGGGCGGACCGGCGTAATGATGCTGGGGATGTGCGAGTGCCCTGCAGAGTTGTCGGGGCTGGGGCCTGGCCGTGACGACGACAGCGGGGCTGGCGGCGCGCTCTCAACATCGCTGGAACAGTCGCTGTTGCTATCGTTATCTGTGTGTTGGCTCGGTGACTGCATAAAAGACAGAGGCGTAGCATGCGATGTTTTGGTGTTTTCAGACACCGGCTTTTCTTGGGCAGACTTGGGCTCTGCCGAAGAAGAAGCTGCCTTGGGCTGTTGCTGTTGTCTGTTTAGGCGCTTAGACGGTTGCTGCTGCTGCTGACGATTATGGCCGTCTTCTGCTCCTTTGCGGTCCTTTTTGCTCTTTCGATTGAAGCGCAAAAAGGAAATTGGCGATGGTAGCTTGGATTTCAGAGAAGGCGATGGGCTCGAATCGCCTCCATGCGGTTGCTGTAGCGGCTGCTGCTGCTGCTTGGTGGTAATTGGCGGTACAGGCTGTGCTCCATGCCCCAAGGGCGCTTCTGCCCGTTGCTGCTGGTGGCTCTTTTCTGCTGCTGCTGCTGCTGCTGGTTCCGATGGTGTGGTATCGTCGCGGCCCCACTGCCACCACGAGCCCGATTTCTTGTGCGTAATGGACTTTTCTGGCGCAGAGGTCGCTGGCGGTGGTTGCTCTGGCATTGGCGGAATTGCAGCCGGAGCTGATGGAGGGGGTGCCGATGGCCTGGCAGGCATGGTTTGGGACCGAGACATATTGGGCTTATTGCTTCCGCTGCCAGCAGCCGTATTGTCGTTGTTGCCAGCAGCAGCATTGCTGCCACTGCTGCTGCCACTGCCGCTGCTGCTGCTGCTGCTGCTGCTCGCGGCATCAAAGCCGCCCAGGTCAAATTCGTCGAACCCAAAGTCGTCGACAGCAGCCGTGACTTGCTTTAGGATTTCCGCAGTGGACATGCGCTTGCCATTAGCATCCACCATGTCACGCGCCTGTGGATTACTAGCCACACTTGCCTCCTCATCGCTAGCAGGCGCTGCAGGAGCCAATGGAGACGAGACGGCTGGCGATGAAGCCTGCTGCTGCTGCTGCTGCTGACGACGGCCGCGTCTCCGAGCAGTGCCGCTGGAGCTGGCCGTCGAGTCCCGCCGCTTGTTCGCCAGCTTGCTGCGCTTCAACGAGGAGCGCTGCACGTTCTGCACAAGAAACGGCGTGGTTTCTTCGCCCGACTTCAGCGCCTCCTGCTGCTCCTCCGTGGCTCTCTCGATAAACGTTTTGCGGCGGACCAGGCCGGTCGTGTTGCGGCGACGGACCCCAAAGGCCACTTCCGGCGCGTGCCTTTGCCGGGGCGAGGCGTCTTCATCCTCTGAGCCATTGCCATTGTACGAGTAGCTTAAAATGGACTTGCGCCTATTAACTGTGTCTTCCATTTTGCTGAGCTGGCTGCCGTGTTTTTTCAGCCACTCTTGGAACTCCCCTGGGGCTATTTCCGGATGGAGCCGTGCTGGAAGCCAAACATTGGAGGCTCCATTTAGAAAATCTGAATCTACGCTAAACTCTTCTGGAAATTGCGCTGCTATGGCGCCGCGCTTCAGCTCCCCTACGGCTTCGAGTTCCTCGTGTAGCCACTCTTCGGGCTCGCTGGGCTTTTCTGCTCGCAGCTCGCTTGCAGACCGACGTCGAAGCTTCTGTTGCTTTTTTGTCCGCCCATCGTCATAAAGCTCCATTTAGATTGCAAATTGAATATTCTTGATAAACAAATATAGAGCAGTAAAGAGGTAAAGTGGGAATACCAGCAAGGGATAGGAAAGGGGGGGAGCAGCTTAAGCCTCTATCTTGAGCACCAGTGTCATACACTAAAAAGGAAAAAAAACTCAAAGAAAAAAGGAGAGTTGCAAAAGCGGAAATAAGGAGAATGGGGGGGTTTTTAAAATGCTAAATGCTATAAAGTCAAAATATCTTTAGCGCTGTGTTTTTTCTTTACCAGCAACATGCTGAGACTGGGCATTGACTTTCTTAGATAATAAAAATGAGGCGTGGGTCATAGATATGTACACTCTTGCTGCTGGAGTAGTTGCACATTTGGGGGGGGGTAGTTGGCAAGACACCAAGACCTCCCTCCTGGCTGTTTCTACCATAAAGGCTGTGCAGGGCAGCTGAGAGGGCTAGTTGGCCATGGTCCGTGTCCACAATGAGCACAGGGAGGGCTCTGCACTCTGTGCATAGTGCGCCATATCTAGCAGCTCTTGCACAATTACAAGCAGGGGCCTGGCACTGCTTTTGCCTGCTGCACTGGTCTGCAAAACGCTCTCTTGCAGTTGTATCATTCGCTTTGATCTTGAACAGCAAGATGCGGTCTTGGTTTTTTTGGACCCCATTGGCTTTTTAGGTGGTCGGTCCTGCTTGAACATTCTCCGCTAATCAAAAAAGCCCCACTCACGTGCCGGCGGCATTAAATGGCCAGGGCGCTTTTAAAGTCTTTTTCTTTTGTAATTTCGCATTTCTATACAATATTAATAATGGGGGTGGTACTGGGATGTATGTCTAGCCAGTTCTTTTCGTGCCTAGCCTCGCTGGGCTGCTCGTGTTGCTGCGCGGCCTGCCGGCACCTGAAAATAAGCGGCTCGATAGGCACGCGGATGAACTACGCAGGGATGTTTCTCCTGAACTCCACGATAGCCTACGCGATGACGACCAGCTGGGGAATCGACCTGGTGAAGCGGATATCCTGGGGCTTCATATCGCTAAAGTGCCCCGAGGGCGTCTGCTATGGCACGCTGGCAGTGCACCGGATGTGTTTTTCGCTGAGCCTGTGGCATGTGGCCTTGGGGCTGCTGACCGTGCGGGTGGAGGATAGCCGGCATCCGCGGGCGGCGCTGCAGAACGGGTGGTGGCTGGCAAAGTTTGCGGGCTGGGTGGGGCTGGTGGTGGTGTCGTTTGTTATTCCGAACGGGTTCTTCCAGTTCTACAGCCGGTACGTGGCGATGGTCGGGGCCGGGATATTCTTGCTGGTGCAGCTGGTGCTGCTGGTGGACTTTGCGTACAACTTGGCCGAGGGCTGCATTGCGCGGTGGGAGGAGACCGGGCGGCTGCTGTGGCGGAACCTGCTGGTGGGCGGCACGCTGGCAATGTACGTGGCATTTGTGGGCATGACGGTGGCGGACTTTGTGTTTTTCGCAAAGGAGGGGTGCGGCCGCAACCAGTTTTTCGTCACCGCCAACATGCTGGCGTGCATAGCGGCGTCGGCCATGGCGGTGCACCCGCGGGTGCAAGAGGCCAACCTGAAGTCCGGGCTGGCGCAGGCAGGGATGGTCACGGCATACGCGACGTATCTGGTCACCAGCGCCTTGGCAGGGTCGCCGCCGGAGGAGCAGGAGGGCGCGCCCGAGTGCAACCCGCTGGCCAGGGCTGCCAGTGCGCGGGCAACCATGGCCGTGGTGGGGGCGTTTTTCACCATCGGCGCCATCTGCTACAGCACGACCAACGCCGCCGTGAAGAGCAACACGCTTATTTCGGGAGGAGGCTCATACGAGCGCCTGGCCACCGAGGACCCCTCGTGCGTGCCGCTGGCGCAGGCCACCAACGCGCAGCTGCGGCAGAGCGCGCTGCGCGACGCGGTGGCCAGCGGCGCCCTCCCAGCGTCGGCCCTCGACAGCGACGACGACTCGCAGACGAGCGACGACGAGAAGGCGGGAGTGCAGTACAACTACACGTTCTTCCACGTGGTGTTTTGCATGGCGTCCATGTACGCGGCCATGCTGCTCACCAACTGGAACAGCATCAGCTCGACCGACCACATCATAATCATTGGCAGAAGCACCATGGCGGTGTGGGTCAAGGTGGCTACCAGCTGGCTCTGCATCGCCCTCTATGCCTGGACGCTGCTGGGCCCTGTCGTGCTGCCCGACCGCGAGTGGTCCTAGGTGCTTTATTTCCAGTCAACTGCATGGAGGCGGCTAGAGTGCTGCTTGTACAGCGCGTGTTCGTCAGCAAGCTGCTGGCAGTTGTCAATAAAGAAGGCTGAGTGGGTTTTCCAGCAGACGCGCTCAATCCGCGGGCATAGGATGGCCAGCTGGAGGGCAAAGTGGGCTGCTCCCAGCATATCTGTAAATGCGCCCGAGCCAAACACGACTGTCCGTAGCCGCCCGGCAAACTGCGGCAGCCTTTGCGCTTCCGCCTGCAGCCTGCGCAGCTGCGATGGGCCGGCTGTGTCTTGCAGCCGGATGTCTCGATCAAAGTCGATGCTCTCGGGGTCGATATTCAGCTGCACTAGCCGTGGCAAGTGCCCGACAACCTGCAGGACCTGGCGAATCTGCAACGGCACTGCGCCGAGTTGCAGAAACTCCAGCGCCTTGTGGCACAGAGTGCCCTGGTGCTGCATGGGGCCAAGGGGCGGGCTTGAAAGAGCAGACAAAAGCGCGTCTTTGTAGCAGAATGTGTCAAACTGGACGTGGATGCTTTGCGTGGTGCTGCTGGCCATCTGCCAGGGAATCTGCGCTATTAGCGAGCCCATCTGCTTGTCAAACGGGTAGTCGCGCATGAATATCTGCAGCTGTAAATGCTCCATTTGCGTAAACTGCTTGGCCAGTATGCCGAGCCGCAGCAGCGGCAGAATGTCTTGCACTTGCAAGTGCATCGATAGCTGCTGCAGGGTCTTTAGGTTGTCTCTGAATAGCGCGTCGTTTGTGAACGGATATGGCTGGTGCAAGGCCAGCTGCTTGAGCCCGGGAAACACTGCAGAGGAGGGTGCATATTTGGCACTCACTTGGGCAGGCTCTGAGCATTCAATGGAGAGCGTTTCTAGCTGGCTATATTGCACATCCCCGCTGGTGTTGCGTGCGGGGCGGACTAGCCGGAGGGGCAGGTCTGCTGAGGTGCTTTCCAGATAGAGAGACCGCAGCGACCGGTGGCTGGAGCGAATCAGCTCGATAAAGTATGGAAGGCTGCTGGGGCATTCAACATACGTGATGCTCGACAAGCTGGCTGGCTGCAGCATTGTGCCGTTGAAGCTATGGCTGCTGGCAGCAAAGTACTTGATGCCGGCCATTGTGCGCATAAGCTCATGGAACAGCAACGTGGCATATGGGCCCAGTTTGTGTTCCTCGTCAGGGGATTCAAAGGCAACTGAGCTGGTAATGCTGCACATTTGCGCGTTAGGAAACATCTTTCTGACTAGCTTGGTAAACAGCAAGATGTTCTGCCTGCCGCTGTCTTCACCGAGCAAGTCACTGCGTTGTGGTTTAGGCCCCTTGGACAGCTTTAGCCAGATCACCGAGACTCGAGGGAACACTGACGTGCTATATGGTGCCGACTGCATGGCCTCGGGCAGCTTCCCGTCAACAATGGACATCAGCGGCACTTGCAAGTGCGCGTATCGCGAGTATTGCTGGCCATGGCAGCTGGCAATTACCGGAATGGTAGCTAGCCAGTAGTGGGATTGCTCGATGGCTTGCATTTTGTAGTCCATGGTCAGCGACACGTCCTGGCAATACAGCGGCATGCAGTTGGTTCGCCAGCTGCGGCAGATGCTCACATACTTCTGCATCTTCCAAATGGGATTGCCGATGCTTGGTAAGCTGGCGTATATGTCTGGCGGTGCCCAGTTGGTTGCCTTGCATGCTATCTTCTGCACCAGGTGTTTGGGTAGGTTCTGAAGCGTCTGTCGTGCTGGATCCATTACTGAAAATAATAAAATAAAATAAAATAAAACAAAATACAAAATGCACGGTTCTAAAGTGGAGAGCAAAAAAAAAAAAAAAGATTCTATAAAACCAAAAGCTTGGCATTTACAAAAAGTGTATTTTGTAAAAGAAGCATATAAAGAGCAGGGGATTACTATACAAGCGAAAGGGTTTCTACCACATTGATAGAATGGCAGGACTGGACATCCAGATCAATGGCATAGCATACAACCAATGCTTCCACACTGCATGACAGCACATGCGTAACCATCTGCAGCATCACAAATGGCATGGCACTTCCAGCCACCGCAACAAACGCTGCATGCGCAGACATGTTCAGCACCGCCTGCAGGCCCAGCGCATACCCAAACACCAGCGACAGCAGCAGCGAGTAGCAGGTAACCGAAGACTTTATCAGCGACACCACAGGCGAATGCAGCAGATGATGGCGCCGAAGCAGCGGAGTCACGGTCCGCGACGACTCCATAAAGCCCTTGCCTGTGAATGCCGCATACACCAGCACAAAGCTGCTCCACCGCTCTGCCAAATACACGGGCCGCCCAACCGCCAGCGATACAATAAACGCTAGCGGGACAGCGCGCAGCAGCCGCATGGTCCACCGCAAAAGCAGCTCGATCAGGTGCAGCAGCTTGGAGAGCAGCAGCACGGCTGCAGCAACCGCAACTGTCCCCAGCTGCCTGGTTAATGCCGAGTACGTGGCAGCCTGCAGCGTATGCAGGACTGGAGGCTCGTTAGGGTCATGCCGGTGAAAGTACCATTGGCATACCACCGAAGACAGAATGGCCCGTAGCAGCTGCACAAACACCGCTGATGTCCATGCAAATGACGTCAGCAGAAACCCCGCTAGCCCCCACACGTGTCCGGGCACGCGTGAGTCACTCGCAAATAAAAGCGGCAGCCGAGTGGCAATTGCTGCAGATGCCATGGAAAACGACGCATAGAGCGCCAGCAGGAGCAGCGAGAACGCGTATAGCTCCGAGTTCTGCACCAGAACGTTGCAGGCCAGCTTGATGATATCGACGCTGCGCTCAATGTCCAGCCGCCGCTGCACAATCGCCCATATGAAGCGCACGGCCAGAACCAGCGCAATAGCCGCTACAATGCCGCTTCTCACCTGCATGCCCAGAATCCCGTCAACAGGTGCTCCTGATATCCGAAACAGCTGCACGCAGGCCCACACTGCCGTGGCTGCTCCGGCCACCGGTACGCTTAGCGTGGTCAGCCAAATGAGTCTACGTGTATGGAGCCGTAATAAGTGTACCCATGCAATGCTGATGCCTGCCGAGACACCTGCGCTCGTGAGAACCGCTGCTATGGCGGTGGTCATGTCATAGTAGCTCTTAAACACCGGCGATGTACGTTGAGGCACAGTTGTAAACAGCATAAGGTAACCGCCTGCTCCTGCATATGCCAACAAACTAGCTATAAATACATAGGCTGCAAATGCATTCGGTCCGCTAATGCCGGTAGATACAACTTCTGGTCCATAAGCTGCCAGATCCTGGCTAAACTCTGATACATATGAGCTCGTGTCGGTTTCATCGCTGCTGCTGCTGCTCCTGCTGCTACTATTGTTGTCGAAGCCAATCAGTGACTGTTCTAATGGAGCGTCATTTGAAATGGGTGCTATGGTGGCTACTGATGGTACGTCCTGGCTTATGGGAAGCACTGCTGGCTCGTATACCGACTGTTGCGTTGTGGCTGCGGATAATCTGCCTTTGGCATCATGCGTAGAATGTTGCGATGAGCTACGTAATGACGATAATGCCGATGCAAACTGCTGCTGCTGCTGAAGCAGCGATGTCTGCGCACTGGCCATGCTGTCTGTTGACGCTGCATATCCAGACGCCTGCAACGGCTGGGTCTTCCACGAATGGCCAGCAGAGTCACTGCTCCACAGCTCATCAATACCTAGCCGCAGCTGTGTCTGCACCACCTCATCTAGTTGCTCGTACAAGACACTGGCCTGGTTGCGCTCACTCAGCAACGAAACTGCCACCACCAGCACAATAAGCCGCCACAGGTCATCGAATGGCGCTGCAGTAAGCGATTGCACGCCTGGGATACGGTCGCGAGCCAGCTGCTTGCCGAGCCCCTGCTCAAAAAACCGCAGTAGTTCTCGTGCCAACTGCGCCATGGCGTCCAAATTCGCTTTCCCATTATGCGAAGGTATCACAAGCGAGGCTGCGCCAAAGTAGTCTGGGTCTGCGGCTATTGTGACGCTTATCAGTATCCACGCATCCACCAACTCTGTTGCGTCTGCTATATGCTCTCCTGACAGCTTTGCCAACTACAATTTACTTTAATAAAACTTGTATGGTGACAATGCATATGTTAAGACCTACCCATGTTAAGCATGCTCGTTGAAAGTTTTTGTTGCGGAACATTGTCCAATTGGTATTAACACGTCTAATAATCGCAGTAGCATAAAATACAAAAAAAAAAAAGAGAGAGAGAGAGGCCAGCTTTACCTTTAAAGTCGCGTGTATAGAAAAAAATACAGATGACAGTTGCACGTGAACGCAGATCTGATTTATTATGGCCGTGTAGGCACTAGAGCTGGGTATCGCCAATTCGCAGTGGTAGCGAGACATTGCTGTTAGCGCTGAACCTAAGCGAGCTAATCAATGCTAGTTCGGCATCATTCTGGTCGCCAGTGAAGAGGGTGGGCCCATTGAAGGGGCCTGTTTATCCGCAAAGAACGTCTTTGCCATATTCACTAGTTTTTTTTTTTTCCTCTAAAATTTTTTTTTCTTAAAATTTGAAATGCCTGTAACTGTAGTGCAGCGTCCGCTGGTTATCAAGGAAGTGAGTGCCAGCA
>JANBTS010000096.1:0-32342 GCA_027578955.1 Coemansia sp. RSA 1250
GCTAGCATTAGGGTCCATATTACCATCAACCCAATCAATACAGCTTGCCGCGACAAAACCAAAAGTCTGAGAGGCCAGAGCAACTCGGCAAGTCGTCAAGCCATTGCCTTTCATCAGAATTCCGCCTTTAATTGAGCCCAAATTTTGCGGCTCAGGATCACCCCATATTCCGAATCCGCCACTGGTAACTGGCGCCTGCTTTTTATGTAGCTTGGATATACCAGTAGAATTCTGATTTTGAGCTGCATAACCATCTATGTCATTGGATGCAGCTACTGATAGACCAGCTACCAGGCTTACCAAAAAGACAGGTATCTTCATAGCTACACCACTAATTAACACGCAAAGATAAAAATCTAGTAAAAAAAAACAAGAAAGTTTATGAACAAGAAAGTGGCGGTTTGTCTAATAGAAAATTATTTTGTACATCAAAATATATAAAAAGAAATTCTCTCTTTTGGTGTTTTTTAAAGCCAAGTATTTGGATAAAAGGTGTGTAAAATGGTTCAAAAGCCAAAGGAAAATTTTATGTTAAAGAAATTCAAGCAATAAGAAAAAAAAGCTGGATATTTCTTTTGAAGTAATTTCTTTTTTAAGGCTATAAAAAGTTTATACTTTCTTGGCAGGAGAAAATTGTTAGGCTACGGCACTATAGACTGGAGGAGAATCATAGTATGAATCACGACTTGTTCAATCATTAGGCACACCTTTGTGTACCCGATTATCAACAAAATGCGTATTGCGAGTACCAAACGCGTGGTTTATTCTTTGCTGGAACTGCGGATTACCTCTTTTGCTTTGTCTTTTTTGTTGACAAGTCAATAGTAGAGCAGACCGACCAGCAAAAGCATAAGCAACACAATTGCAACAATAATACTAGTAACCTGTGTATTTGATGAGTTTTCTGGCTGTTTGTTGCTGCCGCTATCGGGGCTCTGGTTATTAGCCGGCATGTTGGGCTCATGGTGATTTGTCCTAGAGCTAGAGCTACTGGCAATTGCAGACATAGCAGTGGTACTATAAACATGAATGTCAGTTACAGTAACCACAGATGTGAAAACAGTTGTGTGTGGGGTAACAGTTGTAGCCTCAATGACGGTCCGAGTTACATCACGATTATTCCCTGAGATTGTGCTGACTACCATTTCTGTAAACACAACTATATTTGCATTAGCTCCAACTGTATGTTTAGCGGGAGCAGAACTATGCTGGCCTAGGGTAGTAGTAATATTCACTGATTCGGTGACAGTGCTAGCATTGTGCCTCTGTAGTTTATCAACTCTAGTGATATCTTCGTTATGTCCTTGCGTAACAGTTTCTGTGATGGTATCGTGAGCAGTCACAGTATGTGTGTAGAAGCTGGGGGTGATAATTAGAGACGCAATGGGATTAGACAGATCGCTGGTAAAAATAGCGGTAGTCAGTTCAGTAGCACCAACCGAATTGGTAGCCAGCACAGTAGTAGTATATGTTTCTGTTGTACTAGCAGTTTCCACCAACGTGCTGGTAACCACACCAGTAGAGGCCAAATACTCGGTAGCCACCCGAGTTGTAGCTTCTCTGGTCAATTCCGTCAAAGTCTCTGTTATCGGATCAGTAGAGGTTTCTGTAACCCGAACAGTCTCTACAAAACTAAGAGATGGCTCTAAAGCAGAACGGACATTACCGGTTTCTTTGCAGAATAGTTCGGAGCCAGGCTGTAGCGTATTGGTGTTGTTTATAAAGAACTGTCCGTAGATATGTACCGCAGGGTCATTAGCATGACCAGGAGGGTTCATCCGGAAGGCCGCGTTGTTGCTGGCCGTGTAGCCAGGCGGATTATCCGAATGGTACACGGAAGCAGTAATGCCGGAAACCGACTCCGCCCACTTTAGGTAGTTGCGGAGAACAGTATAGTAATGGATGATTTTACCATCCCCGCAGTACCCGCCATGTCCATAAATGGCTGAGTGACTATAAATAGCAGCAGGGGCAATAGCATCGACATGACCAATATACACAGCACCATAGGGGATATTGCATGAACGGTTGTAATAGTAGGTAATGCTGTGTGGACTGCGAATGAAATCATCCAAATTGGCGGCATAAACTGACGAGGCAGCCGAGCATTGGTCTTGATTAAGTGCCACGCTGTTGGTGCCACCTGTACGAGTAATCATAGGGTCATTCCATAGACATTCGGGGCCTTCGGTCTGACTACGGTGAACAAAATAATTGTAGGCCCAGTCCACCTGCCAATCAGCTATGGAGTTTGCAAAATCCACAGAGCTAGTGGTCAAAACTACTGCCAGATTGTTTTCAAATGTCTCGGGGTTGTAGTTTGGATGAGGAATCACCTGATTTGCGTTCGGGTTCCCATAGACAGCGTTGGGGCCATTGGAGAGTCCCACGGTATATGTGATAGTGTCATCTAGCTTGTTGTCTTGATATATTAGACAGCTAGCAGCTACCAGGCCCATTTGGGGAGCCACCATGATGGTTTCGCAGAGCGTTTGCTTGCCATTGACCATAAGGAGTGCGCCGACAATGGCGGACATTTGCTGCGCTGGCTGATGTCCTGCTTGTTGCGCTTGCTGCTGGTCTAGCAACCTGGCAGCTGCATGTGCAGCTCCAGTATCAGGCTGCTGCCTAACCTTCAATGTGCTATTAAGGGCCAGGTGACCACTGCCAACCAGCCTTACTGATTGAGCTGTAGCTGCCAGCATTGATATAACAGCTATCAATGGATGAAGCAGCATTGTTTATATCTTGTTGGAATATACATTGAAACCCCGCAACCGATAAAATGTTTCTGGGAAGCTTTACATAAATAGAGACATATCAAAACCACCATTTTTCCTTTTGAGATTTTTCTAAACATCTAAAAGAAACCCTTTATTTAGAAGAAGCTCTTTTTTCAAGATGAAATGAAAGGGAAATTTATTTTGTTCAAAATGAAACAAGAGAAAGATTATTTGCGATCACCACATGAATCTTTAGCGGCAGCAGTACATGTGGTGAGTTTCGTGTCGTAGTATGTGCCGGCAGGACACTGGCCGGTATAGGGTTTTCCATCGCTTCCACAGGTCAAGAACTGGTTGCATTTTGTGGGGTGAGCAAACGGCTTACCTACCGTGTTCTTGCCTGTATGTCCCTTGCATATATCGTTGTCTCCAGCTGGAGCACCCAATCCAACTGCGGCCATCGCCAGTACCAATGCTGTAAATACCTTCATTCTACAGTAATAAGAGCAAAAAGAATTTATATGGAGTTTTATGTCCTAAAGGAAAACACACCTGCAAGGGACTTTATATAGAGGGTCTTGTTCTGGTGGCGCTGTAGAACTATTTCTTTGGGTTCCCATGTCCCACGGATCAGCTCATGAGAAAAAATATTTAAGCCAAAAAGAACGTGTTTAAAAATTTTGCTGACTAGATGTGTAATAACATGCACACAATGTTCTTAGCATAAATTCACACACGATTCATTCAAAAAAGCACAAGAAAATCCAGGTTATTTGATTTAGATCAAACATCTAATCTATAGAGAAACACTCGTCCCTAATCCACAAACAAAAATCTTTATCTCTTTTTAACTTTTGACAAATGGGGTGGTCACAATTGACACATACGTTCCAGGCACGTTCCAAGGGATGCTACCTGGTAACCAGTGAGATAGAAAAGGCGATCGGCAGCGAACTACGTAAATACAAAGTAGGCATGTGCAATTTGTTTCTACAACACACCAGTGCCTCGCTATGCCTGAACGAAAACGTATGCCGGGAGGTGAGGACAGACTTGACGATGGCGCTGGACCATATGGCGCCAGAATCGCTTCCCTACGACCATACGGATGAAGGCCCCGACGACGCCTGTGGACATGTCAAGTGTGCGGTGATGGGTGTGTCCTTGGACATTCCTATACGGAATGGGCAGCTGGCTCTAGGCACATGGCAGGGTATTTACTTGTGCGAGCATCGTAGATATCAGCATCAACGCACGGTGGTTATTACTATTCAGGGTGAGAAATAAAAAGGGGTTTATTTGAGCCTAAATACTCCGGAGTTTTTAGTACTGGGGTCTGGGAATGCACTTTATGGGAGTGGAGGAGGGTTCTTCAGAGCTGCTGTAGGGAGGGGCGGTGGAGGATGGAACTTCCTCGTCAGATGAGGACGGCTCCTCGGAATTGCTGGGCTCGTCAGTGTTGCTGGGTTCGTCAGACGAGGACGGCTCCTCGGAATTGCTGGGCTCCTCAGAGTCAGTGGGCTCGTCAGTGTTGCTGGGTTCGTCAGATGAGGATGGTTCCTCAGTGTCGCTGGGCTCGTCAGTGTTGCTAGGCTCATCAGAAGAAGATGGCTCATCAGAAGAAGATGGCTCATCAGAGGTGACCGGCTCATCAGAAGTGGCCGGCTCATCAGAGGTAGTCGGCTCATCCGAGCTGGACTGGGGCGGGTTGGCCAGGCACTCACGGACAATGTTATCGGCAAAGGGGTTGAAGATACCCGAGGGGAAAGCAGTAGCCAACGTGACAATCTGCTCAGCGGTAGGGTTCGTAATCAGCTTGTTATTGGCATCAAGCACACCGGCGTTAATAACATTGTTCTTGATAAAGTCTGGCAGGGGGCCCCAGTTGTCGGTGAGCTTCTCATCTACCACACTCTTGATCTGGGCCCAGTCCTGCAGTGCGCATTCCTGCGCTGCCTGCGAGTTCCAGTCAACTGATTGGCCCAAGGCGGAGCTGGCCATGGCAATGCTTGCCAGGATTGCGGATACGGTAAACTTCATTTAGAGAATAAAAAAGGGCCAAAGGAAAAATAGGAAGGGATTTTGTGAAGGAGCTTCTTGCGGAGTGAGGAAATGGCTATTTATAATGTAGGAATTCTTTTTTTTTTTGGGCTGACGGAAAATGTCGAATGATTTCAACCGGCTTTTCGTATTTGGGCCACACAATTGGTTTACACTATAAAAAGTTCAAAATTCCAGAAAGGAATTGTATAAAAATACCCGCAACATTTTTGCGGACTTGTGCAAGATTTATTTTTAACTGAAGAACGGAGATGGGAGCAAATCAGAAGCAAAGCTAATTTAGTTGCGTTAATCATTTTGCAGCATTATAGTGGTTCATGATGATCCACGATAGAAATCCGTTTCTTTGTGGCGCTTTATTCCATAAATGCTACATAGACCTTTTATATAGCGCAAACCAGCATAGATATTTATATAGGCGTTTTGGCTAATAAAGTGAGGCCAGGAAAGAGAAAGCAGCTAAATACCACGCAGTGCCGCTAAAGGCGATGCTTGAAGCGGAGCTACACTCGGGAATAAAATTCGGTGGGTTACTGATGCATTTTCTGGAAATAAAAAAAGCAAAGAAGCCAAAAGTAGTTGGCAGGTATTTATTCAGCGCGACAAGCTGCTCAGCAGTGGGGGTTTCAGTCAGGGTGTTGTCGGCATTAAGGGCGCCGGAATCGATTAGCTTTTCCTTGGTGGAGGAACTCAGCTGGTCCCACTGGGCAGCAAGCCTCTTATCCACCTCGCTCTTGATCTGATCCCACTTTAGCAGTGCACATTGCTGAGCAGTAGGCGAGTCCCGGTCACATATTACGCCCAAAACTGAACCAACCAATGCGGCAATAGCCACCAGGATTGAGAATGGTACAAGCTTCATTACTTAAAAACAAATCAGTAAGAAAGAGAAATGCTCGAGAAAGATAGTGAAGCAATTTATACAAATATCTAGAAATTTCCAGATCGCTTCTTTCCAGAAGGCCGAATGTAGATCTGTTTGTGTGCTTCGCGATATCCATTAGCAATCATAGGAAAATCAGCATTCAACCAGCCCTTGCCGCAGTTCCAATGGTCCTTGCTGCAGTTCCAGTTTGGTAAATGCAGATAAATTGCATATCGCTGAAAGTGTAAACAAGCTGAATTTGTCTTTTCATTGTTGCTTTAAGGTGTATGCGCTATAGCGATTTTCCATTTAATGCTGAAGAGATTCCAAAAGCTCCTGTTCCCTTCTGTCCATGCCCTCAATGGCATTCCGTAGCTCGCGCTTTTCATAAACCAGCTCTTCCCGGCGATTCAGCAGAATCGAGCGGTACTCGTCCGAGGAGATTCTGCGGAGCGGAAACCAGCCAGGCAGCAGCAGCACCGGGTCCTTCCAAACGAATCTTCTGAACCGAGCCGCCCACGAACTAGACCGATCCTCTTCTTCCCGAGCAATACCAATACCCATTTTCTGCATAATCAGCTGCTGCCGCTTCTGATTGACTTTAATCAAAAGCCACTGCCCAGCCAACGAAACAGCGCCAAAAAAGAGAGCGCCGGAGGCTGCGGCGGCCTTGGTTCGGCGCCGAACAAACGCCAGGGAGCTGCCAGTGAGCGCGCCGGCGCAGGTGGAGCTGAAGAGCTGGTCGGCGGAGCGGGTCCGGTGGGGTTTCGCGTGTTGCTCGGCCAGAAGAAGCTCCCGGGTGGAGAGAAACAAAAGGCCGTAGAGCGTCCAGTTGGCGGACATGGTTAGCGTGTGGCGGGCGATTGGCTGCAGGTTTTTGAGTATTGCGAGGTTCAGCCCCACCAGCGCCCCTGTCGCGCCCATCCCAAACGTCCCCCATAATATTCGTTTCTGCGCATTGCTCTCCCCCAGCACTCCTGCATTCATCGCTTTTAGCTTTCGGAAAATATAGAGTTTGTCCGCTGTCTGCTTTCTACCGTATATGCATAAAGCCCTTTAATCAATGGATATTTTTAGAGTTATGGGAGAGGGTCTTTAGCAATTTTGCTTTCTCTCCCTGGAGTTCTAGACTATTGGGGAGCTTTTGATCGGCAAAAACGCTCTTTGCTTTGGATGCTGAGGAGACTTGTATGCTGAAGCGTTCTATGAGCTACAAGGTATGACCGACAAGAAATCCCAATGCTTGCTTTTTGTCCCAACGAACAAATTTCATCGCTTATAAAGTGGCTCGGTTTATCACCGCAAAAAGGCTTCTTTTTTTTCCGCTTCTCGATCCTTTCTATTTCTTCTTTATATTAAGGCTTTTTTTTTTTTAAAAAAAAAATAATAATAATGCTGGGACACCGGTTACGACGGCAGTTTTACTGCTTTCTGTTCCACAATCCAGTTTTGCAAGACGAGCTATTCGCCACCTCCTATATGGTAAAGCCCCCGGTGCTGTTTGGAATAAGAGCGGCGTTTTTCGTCTACAGCTTCACGGTGCTGCTAAGCAACCTGGTGGTGAATATAGTGCATGGAGCTGGCTGGAACTGGGCAGCGTACTTTACCACTCTGACTTATTTCGGCATCACGCTCTACTACGGCGTGGCCAGCTGGACCACAATGCGGTTTCTGAGAAAGCAGCAGCAGGGCGAAAGGAGGATCGAGGTACGGACCCCGGATTCCGGAATGGAGCTAGTCGAGGACAAGCAGACAGAACAGCTATATGAGGTGCCGTCGGTGGTGCACCAGCTGGCGCTGGCGTCGCAGTGGCTTCTCTACGAGACCTTCTCGTGCTACGCTCCGCTGGTGACTTTGATCTACTGGGTGCTTCTGTATCCCACGCAAAGCGGCATGCTGGACGTGCCGCTCGACCAGTGGATGGGCGTCAGCATGCATGCGGTAAACTGCCTGTTTATGCTGACCGAGGTATCATGCTCCAAGATCCCCTACCGCTGGTCGCACTTTGGCGTAGTGGTGGTGTTTCTGGCCATGTATTTGGGGCTGGCCTATTTTATGGTCGCCGTGTATGGATTCTATGTGTATCCGTTTTTCGAGAGCCGGTATTTTGGCGGCTATATCGCCCTCCTGTGCTTGCTTATCGTCAACATTGTTGCCATCGTCTGGGTCGTTATGTTGATGGTCCACAGGCTACGCGACACCCTGTTTCCCCGCTGGCTCATGAAACGTCAACGCTCCACTTTCTTTTGACTGATTTCTCTCTGCTTGATTTCTTTTTGTAATGTACATATCGTGATATGAAAGTGTTTATATGCACCTTGGCATTTTTGGAATTATAAAGTTTTTGGAGGATTCTATCTCTCTTTTCTCAGTCATTTATTTTTTAAAGGATGGAAAAGCAGGAATATCCAGAGTATTCTAGTGCGGGTGGACCGAGAGGTGGACCAGGACAAATAGGGTTTTCTGTTCAAGGGCCCCCACCGCCGTCTTATGCTGCTCATGCTAACCAGGCCAGGCCTCCGTATTCATATGGGCCGAACCAGGCCAGGCCGCCACCTCATACATATGGGCCGAATCATGCCAGACCTCCATATGATGCTTACGGGCCGAATCATGCCAGACCTCCATATGATGCTTACGGGCCGAATCATGCCAGACCCCCACATGGCGCATATGGACAGCCAGAGCATGCCAGCCCACACTATGACGTATATGGGGCTAGCCACCAAGCGCACGGAAACCACGCCAGACCACCGCCACCAAATATGTGCGGAAACAGCCACCCCCACCCAAACCAAGCCCGGCCATTGCCACATAGCGCATATGGACAGCCAGAGCATGCCCGGCCACCCAATGTGCACGGCAACAACCTGGCTCATGGAAACTCTAAACCGGGCTCTATCAATATCCCACTGATCAATCCGCTCAAGCCGCAAAACGGGTTCTCGATGGCAGTGCCACCCCCGCTGAAAACTAAACTACAGGCTAGCGGGGGGATTGAGACATGGAAAACGTTTATTCAGGAGCTCAACGAGGTGCTGAGCAAGATACCGGGCTCCGTAGTCAAGGGAATAGCGGGCTTTGGCCTGGTCAAGCTGGCCACCCTGGGGATATCGAAAAAGTCGTATGGAGCTTACCAGAGCCATGTGGTTGATAAGGGGATGGACTTGGTAGAAAGATATAATTGCGACAAGTTTAGTGCCATGGGGCTGGTTGTTCATTTGAATGTGGCTGATAGCGAGGCGAAGAGCGCCTGCAATGACTGTTCTAAACAGGAGAAGGCTTGTAAGCATGCTGAGGATGCACAGACGTTGGTTCTATCGGTTAACTACACTTGATACTCTAATAAATTTTTGGTTCTTGGGGAGGTTTGCAAAAGTAGATTCCACAAGAGATGGAAAGGGAGGGGAACAAATCAAGGCAGATGCCAAGACTTTCTTCTCTACACATTTATTTATTAAGAGCATGGATAAAAGACAGTATCTTGAGCCATCCAGCGTAGCCGAATCCTCCAGAGCGGCTGAATCCTCCAGAGCGGCTGAAGCCCGGCAAGCGCCCGTAGGATTTACAGTACACTCGCCACCACCCTACGAGGAGTTCCCAGAAGAGCCAAGACCCAGCCAACCCATACCTGTAACTATCCCGCTGGTAAACCCACACAGACCCCAAAACGGCTTTTCTAAAGCAATCCCACCGCAGCTACCCCTGCCACCAGAACACATCCAGGCGTGGCAGAAGTTTATCGAGGAGCTCAACGAAATACTACACAAGCTTCCAGGCGCCGTGGCCAAGGGAGTAGCCAGATTCTGGCTCTTCAACCTGGCTACGTTGGGAATGGCCGGGCGGTCCTGTGGGCTCTATGAGGCCCGGGTGGTTGATCAAGCCATGGGCCTGGTGGAGAGGTATAACTGCTACCAGTTTGCCGATTTGGGCATAACGGTTAATCTGAAAGTCACGGGTGATTTGAGATGCTCAGACGATTCTGTTGAAGCTGCAAAGTCTTTTGTTCTGAAAGTCAATTACGCTTAATCTTATTTTGTTGTGGCACAAGCCTATCCACCAAAAGGGCCTCTTTACCTTTTCTTCTTTTTTATGCTTTCTTTCTGCTACAAATGTACTGAATTTTTTTTTTTAAGGCTTAATGCTGGCAGAAGCAGAGGACGAGAGCCTAAAACGGCTTCAATATGCATTGACACAAACCAACAATTCCGTAGCTCAAGCAAACCTGCAACTAGCCATCAACCTCCATAAGCGCTACCAAGCAGAGCAACAAAAGTACCACCAAGAGCTATCACAACAGCAGCAGGCACTCTCCCAGGCCAACATGCAATACACTCTGGCGCTGCAAAGCCAATCCAAAGACATCAGCAAACTACACAAACCCCCAAAAGAGTTTCGAAGACGAAGAGGAGACAGGGAGCGGTTAGAGTTTTCAAACATGATGGTGGAGGGAGCCCAAAGGCGCGTTCAGAGAGCTGAAATTGCATTGAAAAGGCTTGTGGAGGACAAGGAAGAGCATTTGCGGAAGTTGAGGGTGGAAGTTCGGTTAGCTGAGCAGGCTTGTCGGGGTGTATTGCAGGGTGCGGAACCGGATCGGCTGAAGCCTGCGGTGCCTGCGGTGCCTGCGGTGCCTGCGGTGCCTGCGATGCCTGCGGTGAGGCCGCCGGTTCCGCAAACAAAGTCATCTAGATCTGCAGCTTCCAAAATGCAGCTTCCGCCGCCCCCGCCGCCCCCGCCGCCCCTGCTGCCTCCACTGCCTCGCGTCACAATAACACCTGCACCGCCTCAAGCTTCCAACAAGCCAGCAACCAGGATCAAACCAGCCAAAAACACCCTGTTCCCTCAAGATCCCGCACCAAAAGACGCCGCCTTGTTTACAATAGAAAACGAGGACCGGCAGCAGAGCTCCCTGGTAACCTCGCAGCAGCGACGTCTGCAGGGCCAAATCCCCCAGCAGCTGCTGGTCCAACTAGACGCAATAGAGAATCCCCAGGACATGTCAGCAGACCATATGAGTCGCAAGCTATTTAAAGAGATGTGGCCGCATATCCATAAGGTGCTGCAAGCGTGTTTTGTAGGGCATCGCGAGGGGCAGGTCAGGCTGATTCGAGGGTGTGTGGAATTTGGTGCAGATGCCTATTTGGAGCTGGCATCTAATCAGCAGCTGCTAATCCGAGTGCCTCTTTGTATAGTGGGTGGGAACTTTAACGGTACTGCCGGGCAACTGCCCGGTATCAGGGTTCAAAAGAAGAGCAAAAGCGAGCAGGCCATTTTGATGAGCTTTGGCCCCAGCATAATCTCCTCTACCAGTGCGGTGGGGTGGCAGAAGGCGGCTTGTGCGGTTCTATATACCGTGAAGCTCATCAGCACCGAGGCAAGAGCCAAGAATGCGGGCATTCTGGTTACTCCCTACGGGTTGCTATTCGTAAGGCGCACCCGACGGCAAGCTGCTCTGGTGAGCCATCTGTATCCATTTGCTAACTCAAAACCTTGCCATCCGCTCGTGGCCATTGGGTGGTTTGTTGCTCAGCTGTTGGCAACAAGTTCTGTTGAAATGAAGCCTCCATGTATAGGGGTGACAGGAAGCCTTTACTGAACACCCGCTACCATCTTGTTTAATGTTATAAACAATCACTAAACACCTTAACCTAAGCTATAACCGGGTCAGACGTTATTTCAACTTGCACTAAAACTGCCTATAGTCACATCTCCCATTACATGGGGTTTGCTTTTAGGGCTCAGGCAGAGGTGAGCCATAGGCGTTAGCTTGACTTGAATGTCTACAGCATAAATACGCTAGTAGAGTATTCAAACAATACAGTTATAATAGATACTCTAGAAAAAAAAGTAGAAAAAGTAAAAAAAAAAAAAAGGAGAAAGGGCACGGTTTATAGCCCAATTTAGGGTGAGGGAAATCATAAATCGCTTTATGTCGAGAACCACATATGCTCTATATGATACTGAAAATGTGTAGTAACACCTAGTTTGATTTTACCATAGACAGCAACAAAATCGCTAAAACGCATGCTGTGAAGGTGCCCCTACAGGCGGTAGGATGGAATAAAGAACATCAGCTCAATAGCCATGTCGTAGAAGTTAACCAAATAACGGACTATACTTTTCTGTTTGCCAAGTGGATCTTTTTGAGAGAGCTTATCTTGCTCTTTAAGCATTAGGTTTTTGTGCTTTTCTAGCCTATCTTTGCTGAATATATCCAATAGCATTATTCTTCATCTTCAATTTTAGCAAGGCCAGAGGTGGTTTTATAACCACTGGGTTTAATAAATTGTTTACCATATCAGAAACATGGGGTTGAGCATTGTCATGTTGTACTTTTGAGCAATTGATCATCATTACAGTAAAAGTTTTACCTACCGCACATACCCTACCACACACCCTACTGGGTATAGTTATGCCCGTGGGCTAGCTAGAAACATGAGTGCAAATAAATGCTCATATTATGAGAAACCGAGTTACATATTTTTACAGGGAAATAGATTCTTATAAAAATTTTATGTCACCCCTATATGTCCATTAAACGAATATCCCCCTTAATTGTGTATAAAACGCTTTAAAAAAAAAAAACTTTATGTAATTGAGTATCGTAAATTTAATTCGGGCTTTAGCTTTTTTATTGACAATGCATAATTGCATAATCTAGATATTTAATGATAAACAAAGAGCATATTCAGAATATGATCTGCAAAACTTGTATTTTTAAATGCTCTTGGCAATTTGAATAAGAGCATTATTTTAGTTTTTAGTACTTGATGAGGACAAATATGGTATTTCTTCCATTTTTGGCCCTAAAGCAGCGAAAAAAATGGATATTAAAGACGAGGAGGAGATTTAGAATATTTAATGCCTAGAACCAAAAAATAAACATGCTTGGAGATTCATTCCGAAGAAAAAATTACACTTTTCTTTTCTTTGATTTCAAATGGGAACTTTCAAAACCCAAAAAAAAGCTATTAATAGAGTGTATCAGGTTTTCAGTTTTTTTTTTGCTTGAGCAGAGCCACCATTAACGCTTCACAAAAAAATGCAATATAAATATCAAGCAGAAAGGAGTCCTTTTATTCCCAAAACAAAAAAACCACAATACTACTATAAACTCATGACTGTTTTATTTAAAAGATGGAAACTAATAGCGCTAACCATGTTCTTTCTAGCCACCATATTTTATACGAGAAAAATCCACCAAGAACAACTGCAGTTTTCTAGGTCATTAACCCAGCAGCTATTCCGCGACAACTCGCAGCCAAAGTCCACCTATCTTTCTCCTGACAAACCCTCAGTGTCTGGTAAAGCCAGCAAAGTACTCGTATATACTCATATAGGCTGCACATTCGACCCACACCTCTGTGGATTCCTGTCTGGCTGCAAACAAGCTTACAAAATATGCGACCAATCCATGCAACATAAGGAACTTTGCAATGTGACATTGTCTGGCACATACTTCAAGAATTCGCTGGGCAACAAAAACCACGACTTTATTTCTCATATGTGCCACAATCTAGGGGAGTTTGGTAACTATGATTTGTTTGTCAAGGCTGATGATGACCTGATGTATGACCCGGATCAGCTAATCCACACACTAAGTCGGATTAACTTTGATGATACGAGGGCGTTACTGGGATTCCTGAACTACCAAGAAAACGAGCAAGTGGTATGGCCATCCGGTGCCATCTACGCATTTAGCAAACAGGCGTTGCTAGCATTGTGCGAGGACAAACGGGCTTTACGTGGTCTTAAAGGCATATATGAGGATGTCCATGTTGGTTTGGCTCTAAGTCGCATCCGCAATGATCCACAGGTCCGTTACTTTAACCTGGACAATCTAGTCGACGTGTCTCACTTGCAGTACAAGTCTTCGCGAGTTTTTGTACAGTTCCTGCAGTATTCTTCTTGTTTAAAATAATGACATGGCTCCTTGCCGAGCTTGTGGAATCAGGATTACGTTGGGATATTGGTACTGCGTATGGCAGGGGTAGAGCCTAATGGGAGCCGAAGCCTAGGAGCCTTTGATCACATGAGGGATTTTTATTTTCGGTTGGAGTTAATTGTTTAGCCGCCGTTTGTAATAAGCATCGAAGAGTACCTACACTTTTTTTTATTTTGCTCTATCTTTTGTGTCTATTCCGTTCAACTGCCACAGTGGAAGTCTGCTGTTGAAATTGCTGGTCCCGGATATAAATCCCGGGGCGTTGCTACCGCAGCACCCCAAGGGCACTAATAATCTCTAAATCCTGAAGATTAAAGTAAACAATCCTCAGTCTACACTATATATGTAGATGAATCTCATTGTAGATTGTCCTCTCTTCTTTATTAAACATAGTACAGTAAACCTTATTCTTTCTTTCTCTCTCCTTTATTTATTCTGTTCTTTAGCAAGCACCACCACAACACACATTTCAAACAAAAAAAAAAAGCGCTGGTCGTTTTCAGTTATTAAAACTCTTTTTAGGAGATAGTTTATCCCGAAAAAAAGGTATGTTAAATTTGAACAACGAAACTTTACAGAAACTAAATTTATACTTCTTTGAAGTAGATGAGTGGAGACGGAGTGCCGACAGAGCTCAAAGTATACGCCAAGGTAAGTAGCCGCCCTTTTATAAACAATGGGGCTTTGTCTAATCCACTTAAAAGAGTAGGGCACTAAGGCGTTCTTTGTGGACGATGCCGAGGCCTGGGTGCAGGCTACGCTGACAGAGAAACTCATGGACGAGAAGGCACGCTCGGTGCAGATGAAGTTTCAGCGGGACGACGATTCCGACGTCACCTACACATTCTCAGCATCCTTCGAGGAGCTGCGTAGCGGCAAAAAGACGCTGCCTCCGCTGTGCAATCCGCCAGCGCTGGCCGGAATCGACGACCTGACAAGCCTGAGCCATCTCAACGAGCCCGCCGTGCTGTACAATCTGCAAGAGCGCTACGCCATGCACAACATCTACACGTACTCGGGAATAGTGCTGGTGGCCCTCAACCCATTTGCCCGCGTACCGCTTTACTCGCAAGACACGCTTGAAGCCTATGCTGGCCGCATGCGTGGCGAGCTGGAGCCGCATCTGTTTGCCATCAGCGAGGACGCGTACCAGGGCATGGTCCGCGACCGCCGCAACCAGACCATCGTCGTCTCGGGCGAGAGCGGTGCCGGAAAGACCATGAGCGCAAAGTACATCATGCGCTACTTTGCCTCGGCCCACGACGGCGACAGCCAGCAGGCCGGCGCTGCCAGTCCCCGCTCTGGTGACGTCACCGGTGCTAAAGCCCAGATCAGCCGCGTCGAGGAACAGATTCTGGCCACCAACCCGGTGCTCGAGTCCTTTGGCAACGCCAAAACCACACGCAACGACAACTCGTCGCGCTTTGGCAAGTTCCTGGAGATCCGCTTCAACGAGCGCCACGCCATCGAAGCTGCCTTTGTGCGCACGTACCTGCTGGAGCGCTCGCGCCTGGTCTACCAGCCTGCCACAGAGCGCAACTACCACGTCTTTTACCAGCTGCTGGCTGGCGCTGACGAGCAGCTGCGCAGCGATCTGCATCTGGGCCCCTGGGACTCGTTCCACTACACGAGCCAGGGCGGCACCGGCTCTGTTGCCAACGTCGATGATGCTGCTGAGTTTGCCCAGACCTCAAAGGCCCTGCGTGTCATTGGCGTATCTGCCGAGCAGCAGCGTAGCATTCATACGCTGCTGGCAGCCCTGCTGCACATTGGCAACATTGACATAGCCGCAACCACCGATCGTGCTCCTGCCGCTGTGCCTGCGGACGACGCTGCCTGCAAGTACGCGGTGGAGCTGCTGCAGATTGACGGCACGCTGTTTACAAAATGGCTGACCAAGCGCCAGATCGTCACTCGTAGTGAAAAGATCGTAAGCGCCATGACGCGCCCGCAGGCCCTGGCTGTGCGTGACGCGGTGGCCAAGTTTATCTACGCGCATCTGTTTGACTGGATCGTAAAGACCATTAACGGCGCACTAACCGGCGGCAACGGCGATGCGCCTGCTGCGTCGTTTATTGGCGTTTTGGATATCTACGGGTTCGAGCACTTTGAGCACAACTCATTTGAGCAGTTCTGCATCAACTATGCCAACGAGAAGCTGCAGCAGAACTTTAACCGCCACGTGTTTAAGCTGGAGCAGGACGAGTACCAGCGCGAGCAGCTGCAGAACTGGACGTTTGTCGATTTCCAGGACAACCAGCCCTGCATTGATTTGATCGAGGGCCGTTTGGGTATTCTGGCTCTGCTTGACGAAGAGTGCCGCTTGCAGCAGGGCTCCGATGCCAATTTTGCTGAAAAGCTCTACAAGCAGTTTGCCCCCAGCCCCAAGCCCACGCCCGCGACGCCTGCCGCCTTCTTCCGCAAGCCGCGCTTTGGCGCCGATTCATTCACTGTGCGCCACTATGCGCACGATGTCGAGTACCAGGCCGACGGCTTTGTCGAGAAGAACCGCGACACTGTGCCCGACGAGATCCAGAACGTGCTCAAAGCCTCGCGGGGGCCATTGCTGCCTGAGCTTTTGGCTCCTCAGCAAAAATCTGATCAGCAGCAGCAGTCTGATCAGCAACAGCCAGCTGCTCGGCTGAGTGTGCGCGCAGCACGCAAGCCCACGCTGGGCTCTGTGTTCAAGCATTCGCTGGTGAATCTGATGGAGACAATTGCCGCCACCGACTCCCACTATATCCGCTGCATCAAGCCCAACGAGGCTAAGGAGGCCTGGAAGTTTGACGCTCCCATGGTGCTGGCTCAGCTGCGTGCCTGCGGTGTCTTGGAGACCATCCGCATCAGCTGTGCCGGCTACCCGTCGCGGCTGCCCATCCCGGACTTTATCCTGCGCTACGGCGTGCTGCTCAATGACTCCGCACGCCTGCCCTCGCCCGAAGAGGCCTCGGTCGATGCATACCGCCATCTGGCTTCTCGCATCCTCGAGCGGGCCTTTGATACGCAGGACTGCTGCCAAGTCGGTCTCACCAAAGTCTTTTTCCGTGCTGGCATGCTTGCTCTGATTGAAAAGCAGCGTGTAGAGCGCCTCAATGCTGCCGCGACTGCCATCCAATCGCTGGTCCGCAGCTATCAGCAGCGCACGCGCTTCTTGCGTCAGCGCCGTGCCGCATGTGTGTTGCAGGCTCTTGCACGCTGTGCGCTGGCTCGCCGCCGTGTGCGTATTCTGCGCGACACTGCTGCTGCCACTACCATCCAGGCTCAGGTGCGCACGTTCCTTGCCCGCATGCACTACACACGCAAATGCCACGCTATTTTGTTTGTGCAGGCGTGCGTCCGTGGAAAGCAGGCTCGTGCCAGGTTCTATGCGCTCCGTCGTGAGCAGGCTGCCATACACGTGCAACGCTGCGTCCGGCGATTCCTGGCCAGGGCACGCTATCACCGCGAACTCCGGCTGGTTACGCGTATGCAGGCTCTAGTGCGCCAGCAGCTGGCGACGCGGCTGATCCAGAAGCGCAAAGAAGAGGCTCGCTCGGCTGCCCACTTCCAAAAGGTCACGTACCAGCTGGAAGACAAGCTCATGGCTTTGACACGCCAGCTCGACGAGTCCCAGACTCGAGTTGCGCATTTGTCAGAGGAGCTGCGACTGGCACACGCCCAGTCACAAAAGCTGCGCGACGAGCAGGCTGCGTCTGTCGCTGCTGCCACTGCTGAGCTAACCGCTCGCGTTGAGCAGCTGCAGATTGCCAAGGACGATGCGGATCGCCAGTGCGCCGATCTGACGCAGCAGCTGGCCGATGCGCGCTCTGAGCTCGAGGCAATTCGTGGCCAGGCCAGCGACGACAAGGCACAGCAGGACATTCAGCGCCAGAAGCTGGAGCAGCAGCTGCAGGAGTTGGAGCGTGAGCTGCAAGAGAGCCGTGAGCAGCTGGCCGATGCCCGTGCCCAGCACCAGAAGCAGCAGCTGCTTATTCACCAGCAGCAGCCTCCGCTGCTTACGCCGCAGGCGGCTGACCATGCGGCATCAATAAAGCGTGCCGAAACCACCAGTCGCTGGCACGCGTCTGCTGGACTGTCAGCTACGGGCTACGACATGGCCGACTCGTTTACGTCACCAAACATGCGGTCAGCCAGCGCAGCTATGCCTAAGCAGCAGCAGCAACAACAACAACAGCAAACTCAGCAGAATTTGCAGCAGCGTCGTCCGCACTCGGTGGATCGTCCTCGCGACATGCCCTCGCCACCGTCCAGCACTGCCAGCAAGCGCGCAACTGTGGGCGGAGAAGAAGGACGCACTTTGGCCAAGATGCTAAGTTCGCTGGGCGCATTCGGCAGCTCTCAAAACAATCAGCAGCAGCATGCATCATTCGGGAACACGACCATTGTCGAGGAAGAGGAAGAGGACGATGCAGCGCGCTATGCACTGCAGAACGAGGACGAAGTGCGTGAGATGCTGGAGCACGACGACCGTCTGTTCTCTGAGGTGCTGAATGAGCTGATTGGCGACTTGCAGGTGCCGCTGCCCAACCTTGATGCCGAATACTCGCCGCCAGACCTGCTATTCCCTGCACACCTGATTGGCCTGTGCGTTATAAAGATGTTCCAGTACAACCTAGCCCGTCGCATTGACCGGCTGCTGATGTCGACGATTGCCCGCATTCAGAAGAAGACCGCGGCCTTTGACTCTGACTATACGTCGGCCTTTTGGCTGTCCAACGTCTTTGAGCTGCTGTCGATTATCAAGACGTCTATGACGGAGCATCAGTCGGCGTCCAAGGAGTACGAGGAGTCTGAACGGGCGATGAACGACGGCATGCAGTACCTCGAGTCGCTGCTGTCTGACATCTACTTTGGCTGGATCAAGGACATGCAAAAGCGCTTTTCCAAGCTTATCATTCCAGGCGTGGTGGAAAGCGAGGCTCTTCCTGGATTTACCGCTGGCGATTCGGGCTTCTTTAATCGCCTGATGGGCACGGGTCCGCGCGAGTCTACGGTCAAGATCGAGAACGTGCTGAGCTTCTTCAACCACATTTGGCGCACGATGGAGTTTTACTATGTGGACCAGGCGATTATGCGCCAGATCATGTCGGAGCTGCTGTGCATTATCGGCGTCACTGCGTTCAACAACATCATTATGCGGCGTAACTTCTGCTCGTGGAAGCGCGGCATGCAGATTCAGTACAACCTTACGCGGATCGAGGAGTGGTGCAAGACCCACAGCGTATCGGATGCCACACGCAACCTGGACCGGCTGCTGCAGCTGGTCAAGCTGCTGCAGCTGCAAAAGTCAACGGAGCAGGACATCGACATTATGTTTGAAGTGTGCGACTTGCTCAATCCGGCGCAGATCAAGAAGCTGCTCTCCATCTACGCGGTGTCGGACTACGAAAACCCGATCATTGGGCCGGTAATGAACGAAGTCACCCGCAGAGCAGCGCCTACCGAAAAGACAGACAAGATGCTTCTGGACACCAACGATCTGAGCGAGCAGGTGCTATATCTCACTGCTCGCAAGGTGCCGGCTATCGAGACGTACATTCCGCCCGAGTACCGGATGCCGCGCATTCGTGCACTAGTTGACTCGCAAACCGTCATTGCCTATGACGAGGACGAAGAGGACCAGATGATGATGGATGATGCGGCGCATATGGACCAGTACTACGATGAGTATGGCGACACTCCTCCAGCAGCAGCAGTTACTGTTCCAGCGTCAAACTACTAAATATAGCAAAGCCCAATTATTTTTGATACACTTGTGGAGCAATAAAAAAGTAACAAGCTAAAGTGAAAGAGAGAATGTGTGGGGGAGATTTATATAGAAAACATAGATTTCATTGAATGCGGGTTTTCAATTTTGTACTAGCATATAGTTTTGAATTATCTTGTAAGCATTGAGAATATGCGTTGGCTTGCTGCTGTTTGTACTTTGCTGCTGGCAACTGCTGCGACGACGTGGGCATTTGATGTGAGTCTTTTGTGGGATGTTCCAGACGATGCACGCGAAATAACGCAGGCATCAGCGCAGATCCAGCTGAACTCGAGCACATCGCCTATAGGCACCGAGTGGATCGGCGTGGGCTGGAACGCAGGTGCAATTTCCCTGCAAAAAACCGGCGAGGAGCAGCTGGTCGTGCTGCTGCAGGTGCGTGCGCCCAACGACAACACCACCGTGCGTGCAGGCAGAGTCACCGACTATGCCACAGCACACTACATTGACCGCAAGGACACAGAGAACCACGGCATGTACCTGCAGTCCAAGATTGACAAGGACGATGCCAACAACAGCGAATTTTCGCTCAAGGTCATTGCGCATTACAATATGGTTGCCAACAACACGATATACCAGGGGCTCTGGTCCGACGGCCAGGTGTGGACGTATATGGGCTCGCTAGTCCTGCAGCACCCCAAGACTAGTAGCATCAAGGAGGAAGTAGCGCGTGCATTGGAGGATGCTGCCCATGCAGATAACGCTGGAAACAAACTGGACTCTATGCCCAATGCTCGTAGCGTGGTGTCTGTAGGAGATGCTGATGATGAAAGCAGCAGAGAACGTATGGCTGCAACCAAGGAACCTGAAGCTCCGTCGGCTCCATCCAAGGATCCGCTGGGCGGCACCAAGCCGCCAGAGACACTGGCCACCTGCGACATCAACCGTGACACGACAACTGGCCATATCCGGCCCGTCTGCAAGTTTGTGCGGCAGCTTCCAATGGTGGAGTCGTTCCAGCAGCCATTTTCAGGTATCCGGCGCACTGCCGACGGCAACCAAAAGTTTGAGCGCGCTGGAATTTTCAAGGACCTCTCGCTCAAGTCGCGGCTGGCTGCAGTATATGATATTTCTGCAGCACGCTGCGTCAGTCACAATAGGCAGAGCACGGATATCGCGTCGTGCCAGCGCGACCCCAACAGCCCCGAGTTTATCATTTCCATTGACGGTCTTACCCCCGTGGAGGCCAAGGAAAGAGCTAATTTGATGGAAGGCGGACATGCCATCGAAACCGATGCCAATCTGCTCGAGGAAAGCAGCAAGATTCACCACGAAGCAAGCAAGCTCCCTGAAGTAGATGTAGCCTAGTTTTATTTGCTTTATTTTTCTGTTACAATTCATAAAACCATTTCTTCATGAGAATAATAGGAGATACTTGAACTTTATTTACCGACGAGCTCTCGTCAATTTTAAGATGATCGAGTGAGCTTTTGGGATCGAATTTAATAGGAGTTTCGAGAATACTTGACTTGCCGTCGTAGTCTATTTCAGCAGGAAATTGAGGAGGTATTTCCGCTGAGTATATCAAACTGGGTTTGATTAATGGGTAGAGCTATAGATATATGCTATCAACCTAATCCGACGATTCCATCACAATCTGTGATGATGGTGATTTAAAAAAAAGTACGGCCTTTTACTTTCTTTTCTCCACTTTTTCTTTATGATTTTCAAATACCTTTGAAACATGTAAGTATATTTCCACAGACATCACAGAAGGTCTTGAGAGATCTAGCTCGCAGGAAGATACAACACTTGTTTTGAAATGATAGCTGTTGCCTTCTTACAGCTCCTAGTCTAAGCATAAAGCGCCGTGGCTCAGCCTCTGATATGTCGAAGAAGTTTTGTAAGATCTGCCCACGGATATGGTGTGCATCATTGACCATCTCGTCTCCCTTGATCTCTATCGCTGCAAAGTTGCGCCAAGTGATATCGCAGTGATCCGAAATCAGAAAGGCACCATCGGGCATTCTCGATTTGCCATCGCTGCACTTCACTCTTTCTCTGTGAGTGTTTCTCCAGAACATGCCCGGCCCAAGCTTTTGCGCTGCATTTACATGGTCTTGCACAGCCTCAGCAAGAGCACCAAAGAGCTTCTGGTACCTCGACTCCATCGCCTTTTTAGCATGCGGTTCTTTGCCGATTGCGCCGATTTTTTGTTGAAGGGATACCAATAATTTTACTTATATTATTACTATATCCTGTGGATACTGGCTAGAAAATAAGCCAATAAATCAATATATTAGATGCCCTGAAATGTACAGAAATAGGTTGTGTTTAGATGGAAAAGTTTATATTCCTCTGAAGAAAGAACTATATAGCTAGAAAGAACTATATAGCTATTAATGCTTTGATACATTAATACATCGCTAATAAGCTCCAATTACGCTCCTGTGATATGATAATTGCCAGCTCTTTTTCGCTCAGCTTGTTACATCCCTGCTCAGTAAAACCAGCCTGCTTATTTTTTTAGAGACCTGTGGTGTGCGTACGGTTGCCAATACTACAACAATCAATGGTACAAGCCAGGTACGACGTTTATGGCTGCTTTTAATCTAAAAGTATCCCTTTTTACATGTTTGTAAATTTTAGTTTCAAGGTAATACTTTTGATTCTTTGCAGTGTTTTTCAGAGCCACTTATATAAAAAATAAAATAAAAAATTATTCAATAATACGATTACGCTTAACTGTGAAATAGCTAGCTGCTACAGGTGTCATATGGTGCTGAGCACCCCATTTGGCTGCATCAAATCGCACCCGAGAATGAGGTGCATCTACATCTACATAGTCTTGCTGTTTGAAAACCAACACTACATAGCGATGAGTGCCTGAACCATAGCTGGGATACGGACCACGGTAAGCAGTGAGTTTGTCTCCTGAATTGTCTGAGCCTAGATTGCTTATCAAAAAGTGCCTGTACGAGCGGTATCCATGCCTGGTGTTGCTAGGTGCATCTGGGTCTACAATAGCAATAGTGAATATCTGGCCATAGGGAGCGTCAAATTCAATAATAGGCTCGGTTTTAGTCTCATCAATTGTAAGCATTTGGCCCATTTCAATGGCTTCGCCATTGAACTTAATGGTTATGTCGAATTGGGGAGTAAATGAACTGGGTAAGACATCGGGAATTATACGGGCATCCTTTAATTCTGCATAGATATTAGAAGTATCAGATGAGCTTGAGTAGGTTGTGTGATCAGTTGGCAAAAGATATGGTGCTAATGGATTATTGGGGTCAGGGCCAATACCCAAAGCAGGCGGTTTTTTTGAAGTGGAATACTCGGGCTCAACATAATTATGGTCGTTTTTGTATTGTGGTTCTCTATAGTTGTAATCTTCTGAATGATCTGCCGGTCGATAGCTGTCTTCTGGTGGATAGTGGTCTGAAGTGCAATGGTTGTAGTACCTGCTAGACTCTGTGCTGTGCTTATATTCTGGTTCATTATACACATCCGGATAGTCAGATGATGGTTGAGGCTGATAGCTAGAGTGGCATGGCTGGCTATAGTCGTTAGCAGTGGTTTCTTGCGGATACTGTATGCTGTCACTGGCTATTCTGTTTTGGCCAAACTTGTAAACTACCACGCTAGCAGCCCCGAATGGTATATCATCTGCTGCTGCCATCCATTCTCCCGCAGCTATAAGACCGATTAGCAAATGTTTAAGCATTGTAATAAAAAAAAGATGTTTAAACAAGTGGATTGACGCTATGGCTCTTATTAAAAAACTAAAGTTGTAAAACTAGCAGTAAAATGTCTTAAAAATAGAGGCTATTTTTTGCCTTTGTTTTAGTGGGGTCCATCAATTGTTAGCAAGTAGCTGGATGCCATAAAGTAATGGCGCACAGATGCCAAGTCGGAATCACTGCTGTCATACAAATAAGCATGAGCTTTGCTAACAAAAAAGGTGTCTCCTAGCCGATCACGCATCTCAAAGCTCTTATAGACACCCGCTCTTAGCAATTCAGGATCTCCACCATCCAGTCTGCGGATACCTGAAAATATGCGTGGAAATGCAGGAGTTGTAGGGAACTCTATGGGGTTTTTGATGCGGTTTATGGAGCTACTGCTGTTGTCTTCGGATGAATCGTCTTTAGCGTAAAATTGCTTGTCATCCAAATCATTCTCATCCGAACCACTGTCATCTGAATCACTGTCACTGCTTTGAGCAGATGTAGATGTGGATGGAGGTATAGAAGTTGCAAATGCACTAATTAGTCTGTTCAGGTCGTTATTGTCGGTAGATGTAGAATGCAACTGGCTTTGCGTGGTGTTAGTAGTGGGATACTGCATGATTAGCGATCCCAGATACTGCCAGTGGTCACCAGAGCTATACAGTCCTTCATATGTGGTGCGGTTCTGTTTGATATCGTGATGAGCTTCGACTTTAAAGTAGTAAGGTTCTGATGATTGCAAATCCACCGGTGCCTCAAGCAATACCTGGGGTGGCCCCTGTGCAGTACCGTGTGCATTCGACTGAGCAATGTCCGATGACTTGCCTAGAATAGCCTGATGGTGCGCTGAGGGTGGAGTCAGCTGCATAACTATAAATGCAGTGCCGTTATCACGATGCTGCAAGCTCATCGAGCCATGGTCCCATCCCAAAGGAATCCACTCAGTAAACTCTGGTGCTGCATCGCTAGTAAACCGTAACAAACTAGATGCTGAGGTGATAGCAGTGGTGCCTTCACCAATATCCCATTCCAGGTTGATCTCTAAGCACTGGGCAATTGATGCCAGCAAAGCAATAAGTATTAGAAAATCCATAAAAGAAAACATATTATTTCTCCACACAGACTGTTGCTGGCTTATTTGAAGTGTTAAATTTAGCACATTCTACTGCTGTTTAACAGGGGTTGAATATAAAACATTTAAGCATCTGATGATGACCCATACGTCATCTTGATAAAAATGCTGGGTAAATATTTACGTTTCCTATTTGCTGATAAATATTGCTTTTCGTTATGAAGTACGGATTATTCTATCAATTAGACAATCTGGGAGAAGACAGCGCTGATTCAGAGTGCCAGCCGTTACCGCCGCATAGAGGCAGCAAAAGGAGAAAGAGTAGCAATGCAGTGTATAATAATTCTGCTTGGAAGCAGTATGCTCGCCGCAGCTTGGGCACACCCTTTCCAGCATCGTTACCAGTATCTCCACAGCCAGCAAATGACAGACTTTATGAGCTGGTGCAGAAGGCAACCGTGACTGTGCTATCTACAGATGCTACACATAGTGCCCGTTCAGATGCCTGTATAAAATATGCTCGCCCAATCCAATATGAGCTAGCAGAAACCCAGGCGTTTTTGTCCAAGCTATCTATTAGTGCTTCAAACAAACCCGCTAAGCCTGACCTAATCAGCAGCATTACTGATACGCTCAATAAGGTGGAGCAGATGCGCACAGAGTTTAAGCAGCACAAGAAAGCTAAAGAGCAGGCGGAGGCTGCTGCTGCTGCTAAGCAAAAGGCTGAAGCTGAAGCTGAAGCCAAGGCCAAAGCCAAAGCTGCTGCCGCAGCTGCTACTGATGCTAAACAACCGGAGCCTTCTAAGCCACTGCCATCTGCTGCTACACCTTCAGCTATTAAACCACCATCTGAACATGGATTAAAGTACCGTGAGATGTATGCAAAGATGATGAGTGATCTGGCACCCAGAATTAAGGCCAATCGTGAGCATAAATCGTTTTGTTTTAAGCAGCGTGGGCTGATAACCCGTGGAGTTGGCCAACTCAAAGACAGCTGGGAGTTTATTATTAGGACAGCAGACAATATTAAGGCTACATTGGCCGAAGCACAATCTCCTGATGTGCACCAGTGGATGCTAAACTTGGTAGCTAAAACTATGGTTAAGCAGGCCGAGCGTGAAGTGTCAGTAGCTTATCATGCAGCCTATCCATTAGCAGCCACAGCTGTGCTGGTTATGCAGCAGTATCCTCAGCTTATTGATATGCTAATGATCCGTTGGGTTAAGAAATGCCCATTTGTGATACCGGAATATGTCGCTAAATCTCCTGGGCAAAGCACTGACGACTATCTTAAAATGGCCGGATATAAACGCAATGAAGACGATGAGCTGGAATCAGAGAGTATCTATTCAGAGCGTATGGCTGGTATGCTAGCACTATTTGCAGCTATTGTGCAAACTCCCGATATTGGCGATAAGCCCAATCCATTTCCTATATACCACGGATGGGTCTGGCTAGCTCGTATGATTAATATGCCTCCCCAAGCCATTTCACCTATGCTAGTGCAGACATTTTTGTCTATTGCTGGTACTGCTATGCTAAATGCGTACGGATCACAGATGCACAAACTGCTTCAAGCCATTCATGTGCAGTGGCTGCCTAAGCTAACCGATACTTCACCACTAGCCAAGGCAGGTAAATCCAACTTGACTACTTTTTTGGAAGAGTACATGCAATCAGGTAAACTCCGTGAATGCAATGGTCGCAATGTCAAAACCAGATAGCAGCTTTATCTTCTTTACCTGGTCATAGCTTTTTAGCTGTCATTTTAAATATAACATTCAAATACGTAGGCAGCTAGATAAGAGCAGAAGCAACCCTTGTTGCATTGCAAGTAAGCTGATTCAGAAGCAACGCCGATGCTTACTACAGCTGCAGATTGTGATTTCCTGGCTCAGCCTTGATTTTAGTACTGCTAACATATAGCTAGTAAAACATCCACTATTGTTCAATTTATTATAACTCCTGACCAGCCGTGGGTCATTGGCGACAGCAGGGATTACTAGACAGCATTGCGTAAAATAAAGGAGTTAATTGAGCAAGCCCATTGCAACCTATAGTCTCTTGGACTCAAATCGATGTAAAAGAATGCCAGCAAATTGATGCTATAATCTGCAAAAGTCTGCTGCTAGTTGCTATAATATCAGGGCAAGTGCATTAACCGACAAAGCAGGTAAAAAGGCTGTTCGTGTAAGTATGCCCAGAAATTGACCCGACACAGCACATTTGGTACGGATTCATGAATTTATTCCACTGGTGTTGCTGGGAACAGAACAGGAGCCACCTGGCTGTTGAGTCCCGAGCAGCAAAGCCCAGTAGTTGCCATCAGGCACAGTTACTGTGGGAATGTGCTATTGACAAATATCCAGTGCCTCTAAATGCCGAACACTGGCTAGCAATATGATTGCAATAATATATAATGTGATTGGCGAGGGCGGCATTTATAATGATGCATATATTTACATCCCTTGCCAAAGCAGCTAAGCACAAGTTGAAGGTCGCTGCATTCAGCATCGAGAAAAGAGCCCATTTGCTAGAGAAAAACATAAAGATCCGCCACAAAAGGCAAGCAAACTTTCTGACGTAGATGTAGCCTAACGCAAGGGTGCTGTTGCTCGCAAATCTAGTGGCGTAGAGTAAAAATTCTGACAATGTGCGTGGCCTTTTATTTCTTTTGACTTTTTAGTTTTCTTCTATTTTCATATCTTTGCTGAAATAAAAAAGGCGTTGGTTATTTTAAAAGAGATTTTTTCCTTTGCTGTATTAAGAGCCAAGACCTTTAATTATTTTTATAAGGTAAAAAGTGCACCCATTTTTACGACATTCTTTCTTATTTTCTCTATTGACAATTTTTATGACGGAATATCTAGAAAGTATGCTGCCAATGCCAGCTGTGCCTCACAGCAATTATAGACGGTGGTGGCTGCTTCGACGCAAAACATGGATATTCATAATGGGCGCGGCATTGTTTGTATGCTTTATGCTGATGCGAGAATATATGCAAGTTCCAAGGTCACCTCGTCGTATGTACATTTTTGAAAAGCCAGTCTCAATGGGTATTTTGCCGGAAAACCCTCGTGATGACGTCAGTAAGATGGAAGTTCAGCTGCCATTCAAGCGCTGTACAGAGCTGCCTATTCCCGACTCATACTGGAACTTGGCGCAAGACAGTCCGGCATTTGTGAGCATTCCGCAGACTACAGATATAGAAATCGATGAATCCATATGTGTACGTGTTGTGGTTCCAGCAAAGACTACGCAGATGCCGCTCAAATTTGCGCCATTTCCCGGTGCCCCGTGGGACAGCATTCTGCTGGATTTGGTCGGACAAAATACCAATATCAGCGTTCCAGTCCCGCTAGAAAAAATCGACCACACAAGCAATTTTTACCGTGACAAAGTACACATATATGAAGCTGATGTTGTATTGCGCGATGTTGACGTGTACCGGCCGCAAGGATACATAGAGTACCGACATGCAATGTGGAATGCCGAGGGCTTTTTGGATCCGCAGCCGTTTAACCCTGAGAGACTTATAATCAGACCAGACCTGCAGATCACCGTTACTGATAATGAGCAATTGAGCCCATATAGCCTGCACAAGTATTTAGACATGCCGCTATGTACCGAGCCCAATGCTGATGGTCGTTGGATTCCAATTGAAAGCTTGCCATTTGATCCTCAGCAGGTACCGCCTCCAGATAGCCACGGCTTGGTGTGGCTTCCATACAAATGTCGGCTGCAGCGGATTGCATACACGGATTTTGCCAAATGTCTGGCTCAAAAGTATCCAGTAGTGCACTGGTATGGCGACTCCAATACCCGGCGAGCTTTGAAAAAAGTAGCTACGCTGGGGAAGTGGTGCGTAGATAATCCAGACTCGCTTGTATGCAAATGTAACGACAACATGGAGCCGTTTTCCGAGTATGGAGCCAATCACCGCTTGTCAGCATTTGATTTGGATCCAGAAGCAGGAACAACGTCAATGGCAGATCCGTTCTCAGCTCTGCCGGCCACAAAGCCACGCATAGTGACATTCAAGTGGGATGGGCTAACTACCCGCAATGCTCCGCCATGGGCCGACTACTTTATACCCAACTTTGAACAAAAACTAGGCCATCCAATGCTGGCCATTCTGGGAATGACCAACTGGGACACGGCTTTTGAAACCCATGCGTTTTTTGCAAACGAAGCAGATAGATTAACCGACAAGATAAACACTACCTATGCGCTCAGCAATAATCAACCCCCTACAGATATTGTGCTGCGCACTGGCCAATACTACTGTTGTACCTCGGACATGGATCCATACTGGAAGCGGCGCTACTCGCGGCTGCGCAATCATTATTTCGACAAAACGCTCATTGAAACTTTCAAGAACAAGCTTGGGCATGAGCGCCGTGTAATGGTGTGGGACGTTGCTCGTATAACTGAGCGTCGCCCATATAATTTGCGCCGAAATGACGTACTAACTTGTGAGGCTAACCATGTGCGCTCTCAACTCGTCGAGATTGAGAATCAGGTTTTGATGAATGCCTTGTGTAATTCTTAAATGTAACCACTTTAAAATTTATTATTAATTGCAAAGCCTATTAAATAACAGCTGGTTCTCGATGTCCACTAGTTCTGCTCGTGCGTGATTGGGCGCACATGTCTGTGCTGCTTCTTCACGAGCCTTGTATGGTCTGCGCTCGCTTAATTGGGAAACATCCCAGATACTCACTCGCCGCTCATTGCCAAACCTCTTTTGAAAAGCTTGAGTGATATACTGGTTAAAATACAGAGTGCGTAAGCGGGAAAACTTGCGTTTCCAGAATATATCTTGGTCATAAGCGCAACAGTAGTACTGGCCTGTGCGCACTATAATTTCTGTAGATGCGGATGGGTAGTACTCGGTAATTTTGTCCAGCAGGATTTCCACCTGCTGAATAAAGAATGAGCGTGTTGAAAATGCCACATCCCAATTTACCAGCGCAAATATGGCGACCGATGGGGTGTCAGTTATATTTGCAAAGTCGCTGCTAAATGTGTTGAGCCATGGCGGATTGTTGATTTGAGTTAGCCCGCCCCAGCGAAAGTGCATAATTTTAGAATGAGGACCGATGTTTATAGGGATCATTGGCAGCCGAGGGTCCTGCTGGCCTAGCGACTCGGCATTGTCATTACACTTGCACAGCTGTGTATTTACTTCATCTGGCTTAGAGCACCATGAGCCCATGCTGGATATCTTTTTTAATGCGCGCCGCGTATTCGAGTCTCCAAACCAATGTATCAGATTATGTTTTTTGCTGGTGCATTCGGCAAACTCTTCGTATGAATATGGATACAAACGACAGTTGTATGGCAGCCACACGCGTTCAAAGTTGTCCTGTTTTGGTAAATGCGACTTGTCAAATGGGATTGCATCAATAGGAATCCAACGGCCCTCGCTATCTGGCTCTGTACATAGAGGTAGGTTTAAATAGTTATCCAGTGCAAACTTGGAAATGTCATTGCTAGCTACATGTACTTGCAACTCTGAAGAAATCTGCAGAGGCTCGGGTACCAATGGCTGTGTGTTTGTATGATCTTCACCGTTCCACTGCGCCTGTCGGTATTCCATATATCCCTGAGGCACAAACACGTCTATATCTTTTAAAATCACGTCAGCTTCGTAAATATGTGTTGAGTTGCAGGCATAGTTGTTTGCGTTTTTAACCATTTGCAAATCCACTGGGATGTTTATTCCTGTATTCGTGCCAACTAGATCCAGTAGAATGCTGTCCCATGGCGAGTTTGGGAATGGCGCGAACGATTCATCAGTACATGGCTGGCCCGGAACTACAACTCGGATGCAAATGGATTCACCAGGCTGAATAGCTTTATTAAATACAGGTATATCGACAAATGGCTCTGACCGTACGCTCCAATAAGAATCAGGGATGCCAAGTTCGTGGCATTGCTTGTATACAGGCGCCTTTGCTGGCCAATCGGAGATCAATGGTATGTGTGGATTATGCTCTGTAGATGTTTCAGCTAGCTGGATGATACAATATAGCTTATATAGCGATAAAAATATAATAATACTGCAAGGCACTATCCATATGAAACGCTGACTAGTGTTGATACTCATAATTCTGCTTAAAAATAAACAAGAAAAGAAAACCACAGAAGAATAGGCTGTTTTCTTATTGCTCTTTTTAGCAATCTTTCAGTTCAGCTTGGCATAAACATTAAATGTGACGTCAAAGAAAGCTAGTTCTTTTTATTTTTCTTTTGCAAAATTTACCCCCTTTCTAATAGCGAAGCAATAATTTTTTTAATTCTCTGCTTCACTTTTATTTATTATGGATGAGAGTAATAATTTGGTTTTTATTGACGAGCTGCATGCTGCATCAATGCCAGAGTACAATATGGCAACAGAGAACAAGGTGTCGATGCTATGGCGCAGGATTAAACGAGTAAGAAAGCTGACGCTGCTCTTAATTTGCATATTGGTTGTGCTAGTCATTCAGCTTTTCACACACAGACTTGATAATGTCTCGCATGTTGTTCAGCATATTCCTAAATTGCCTTACTGGGAATCTCGCACTCCATCTTTGTGCCACAAAATTCCAATTCCAGACAACTACTGGAACACCACAACAATGGAACAGCAAGCATTTGTCATGCTTCCATATCTTGATTTCCTTGAGGTTGGCTCTTCCATATGCGTAAGAGTGGTTGTGCCTGCTAAAAAATCTCAAGTTTCAATGGTCTATATGCCTTTTCCTGAGACACCATGGGACAGCATTTTGTTGGACCTTGTTGGCCAAAATACTAATATCAGTATCCCAGTTGCTCTTCATATGGCCCCTCATGCTAATAATTACCGCAGAAACTCTGCACATGTTTATGAAGCAGATGTGGTTTTAAGAGATGCTGATATATATAAACCACAGGGGTATATTGAGTATCGTGATGGACTGTGGAATGCTGAAGGGAATGCCACATTGCCAGCTTTCCAGCCAGAAGACTTGTTTATTTCCGAAGAGCAGCAAATAAAAGTTGTTGACAAAACAGGAGACAGCATATATAGCTTGTATAATTATTTGGCTTTGCCATTGTGTACGAGCATGGACGCTGAGGGACGATGGGTGAGGGTAGATGATTTGCCATTTGATTCATATCTTGTACCGCCTCCAGACAACTTTGACCGTGTGTGGCTTCCATATACATGCAGGCTTAAAAGATATACGTACAGTGAGTTTGCAAAATGCTTGGTTGACAAGCATCCTATGCTCCACTGGTATGGTGATTCAAACACTAGACGAGCATTAAAAAAGATAACCTCACTAGGACAATGGTGTTCACAACCTGATCAAGTCAATGAAAGGCATTGTTTGTGTGAAGACTATATGGAACCGTTTGACAGATTTAATGAGCATGCCCGTGAAGTATTTATAGATGTAGATCCTGTCAATGGAGGTCAGATGCCATCTGGCTGGTTCTTCCCAACCATTGCTCCAGCCAACAAGTCTAGGATTATGGCGTTTAAATGGGATGGATTGACCAGGCTAAATAATCCACCCTGGTATGAGAGATTTGAGCAAGGAATTGAAAACAGATTTGGTACACCACAAACAGCTATTATCTCATTAGGTAATTGGGATCCAGCTTTTCTGACTATGCAAGATTTTGCTATTGAGGCAGATAAACTGGTAAGCTATATAGAAAAAAGCTACTCCAATTCAACCCAGCTGGTAATTCGCACAGGTCAATATTTCTGCTGTGCTGCAGACCCCACTCCATGGCAGCGCAAGTATTCTCGGCTCAGAAACAACCACTTTACTCAGTATATCATCGACTTGTTTATAGAAAGGCTTGGTGCATCAAGGGATGTTAAAGTGTGGAATGTGGCATCAGTAGCTGAAAGAAGGCCATATGAGGCTCGTACTCAAGCTACTATTTGCCCCTCAAACCATGTTAGGGCGGAAATAGTAGATATAGAAAATTATATTTTGTTTAATGGGTTATGTAACTAAACAAATAAATATATCCAAGAGTATAGCAATTAGAAGAAAAGAGGCAGTGGATGTTCGACTAGCTATATGTTAGCAGTGCCAAAACTAAAGTAGATTCCTGAATGGTATGCCCTTATATATTGTGATGCTTCGGTGAGCTGAGTCAGGAAATTCTAACAGAGGGCGAGGACTACGAGGATGAGGCAGAGGAGCAGACCGGCTTGGCTGATTTGGAGTTTATCAGCATTATGGTGCA
>JANBTS010000097.1:0-30152 GCA_027578955.1 Coemansia sp. RSA 1250
CTATCAGGAATTAGATGAGTTGGTACCTCTAAAGTTTAATACAGATGAAGACTTGCCACTGTTTAACCAAAAGTTTGATTATCTAGTGATGCAGGCAAAATTTCCAGCTGGACAGCTGAGTATGGCTTTAAACCATTATCAAAGAACCATGCCAGTTGATATCAAGAAAGAGCTTTTGCTGTGGATATCACAACTGTTGTGCAGGCAAAGGAATGAGCTCTAGTTTTATGGCAGACCTGGTGTGCTCTTAAGGCAAACAAGGCTAATGAGGCCCTCAATAATGGACCAGTGCCAATGGAAATTGATCAAGTGGATGTTTGTGTCAATCAGCAATATGGGCAGAATTTTGGACAGTATTGCAGGTTGCAGTATAACCCAACAGTATTTTCATGCACTGAAACTGAATTTAGTCAATGGGTTAATTCAGGAGTATGCATTTACTGTGGATATGGATGACACAGATATTGCAACTGTATGATTTACTACAGCAGCATTAATCAGTATAATGTTTATATGCAGCAGATTGATAACCAGGAGAGATTGCTGCTAACACAAACAATGAACAAGGAAATGCCCAGTGAGCCTGGCTATAGTCAGGGGTCTGTGCTCACAGGCCAATAAGGGATTGAAGAATGTTGTCATTTCAATAAATGCAATAGCATGAACCCACAGCCTGGCTAGAAATCAAGTATTAATGTGCTGCAAGTTAGCCAGAGGACCACAGATACAAGCATTAGTAGACTGTGGTTCACAAGCTTGCTGTGTGGCTCCAGAAGTAGCAAAGAGGCTATGACTAGAGATTTGATGTTATAAAAAATGTTTTTTTTTTCAAAAGAAAAAAATTGCCTCTCTTGTTATATAAAATTATGTATTTTCCCTTTTGGAACCAGCTACAGTTTTCATTATATATCCATGCCAAGCTTTGCTGGCTCTGATAAGTGGCATGATGTGATCAGGGTTTATACCTGGCTCTCAATCATACAACATCTCTCCTTTGGGAACCAGCTATGTTTTTCACTAGATATTTATGCCAAGCTTTGTTGGCTCTGATAAGTGGGCATTATATGACCAGGCCTTACTACTGACTTTCAATCATATAACATATTATTTACCAGCATTCTTTTGGCATTAGTTGCTGCTCAAGTCACCAGCAGCTTATCTGGATTAATGACATCACATTCCACAAAGCTAATCATCTCTGAATCATCAAGTGCTAGTGAACAGCAAACAACTAATTCAACAACATGGTCATCTTCTTCAAAAACACTAGAGTTTAGCTCAAGCTCTTTAATAACAGCAGCTAGCTACAGTGGACATCAAGAATCCAATTTAGCCAATACAGCTGGGCCTATATCAAGTAGTACTGATGCAAGTGACATAGATAATGACAGTGAAAGCAATAACTGCTGTATATACATTGCCACCACAACTCCCATTATCTGTAGGAGCAATACTACCATTTGCTGCTGTTTCAGTAATAGTTGAAATGCCTACCAGAATGCTGTTTTGGAGACAACATCAATGCAGGACAGAGCAGGCACTATACTGGATTTCCGTGACTTGACACGACTTATTGCATGAATTGGATGGAGCATAGCTGTTTTATATTTCAATACATGTTTGATTTTTAATGAACAGCTGTGAATCCAGCAGTGCTAGCTTCAATCTTTTATGATCAATTACATGTACTAACTAAAAGCATTCTTTTATTGGCATCCGCCCGATTACTTCACTGTATAATCCATTAGTTTGTGCAGGAAACACAACACTACCCGCAATAGAATGGAGACATCACAGAACACAAATTTTTATTTTTATTTTTATTTTTATTTTATTTTGTTATGTCTAGCATCCGTATCAATGAAGTGGATCTGCCAGGCAATGTAGATATGATGTTGTTTGGTGAGCCACTGCATGCCAACATTAGGGCTATGAGGATAACATATTGCACCTACAGCAGGTGGTAAACAGACTTTAAATGCAGTCCTTTTCCTGGATCACTGCACTATTTTCCTTTTGCACCTTCAGAGCCCTGCCAGCATTTGGGGTTCTGGGATGCTCTTGTATTCTGACTTATTGTTTTACAGTCAAAATCAGCACAAATCCCTCTTTATTAACATAGACAAGAAGAGTACCATGGGATTAGCTCTTAGTTGAAATTCGATGTTCCACAGCAGATGCTTTCTGGGAGTGGTCTAGCTTGTTGCTCCAGCTTGTTTGGTTTAGCTTGTCTTGCTTTATAGATGCAAGAATGGCAGATTGTTCAGCAGTGTCAAATACCCTTGTAACTCGGCCTACACCTTTGGTACGCCCTTCACGGAACACCAAGTGGCTGCCTTCAGTCAGATGCTCTGGATGGCGGATAAACTGGAACAGCACTCGAGCACGGCTGCCTGTCCGCAAGGCGTCTTCATTCTCATCATTAGCTGAGCAGATAGACAGCACCCGGGCAGTCTGCCGTACAGCTCCACAATGCACCATTGCCTGGTACTTTCTAGTAATAGTTGTAGAGTGGTAGAGCACGACTACTTCAGCCTCAAATGTACTGGTAGCGACAGGAGGCTGCTCTATCTGCGCACGGCTCAACAACACCATTCCTTTACGCGCCTGATTCCGCCCTACTTTTCTCAACGCAAGCGACACGCTTTGGCCACGATAGCCTGCTTCTACTTCTGCACGTTTGCGATGGATTCCGCGCACTTGCGTTGATATAAACTGGCCATTGAAATCGGGACCAAGCCATAATGCATCGCCCAAACGCACACTGCCGCTACTGATGACGCCTGATACCACGGTGCCCACATAGGGCACAGCAAATATTTCGTTTATATCAAAGCGCAGCATTTCCGCTTGCTCAGATTGTGGGCTGGCAGGCGACACTGATGGCGAGATAGTGCTGTTGTGGCGATTCAGCGGCAAGATATTCAAAAATGTCTGCAAGAGATCCACGCCTTCGCCTGTTACATTGCTGATTTGAAAAACTGGGCATACTCGCTGGCTAACACAGCGCGCAGCAGCCATCACCACAGCCTTGTGGTCACTGACAGCCACGGGGAGCTTACGGCATCCAGAGCTGCGCAGCACTTTGGACAGCTGCTTGAGAGTCGCGTCCAGCACTTTGGGCGGGCACATATCGATTTTAGTAACCACCACGAATACCGGAATGCCAAGAGCCAGCGCCAGCCCCAAATGCTCTTTGGCCATACCAGTCACTCCTGCATTAGCAGCCACCATCAGCATGACGAAATCGGGTGCTCCACCAGCCATGCCAAATACCGTCGTTTTTAGGTACTTTTCGTGGCCTGCCAGATCCAAAAACGTCACGATCTTAGAAGAGCGCAGACACAGGGCGTCCCAGCCAGCCTTGCGGTGCAAATCAGTATGCCGTATAGGGGCGCCATCAGTTTTATCAAAGCCCAGAATCTCCATTCCAACCGATGACGTGCGGCCAGAGTCAATTTCGTGCTTATGGCGGAACAGCGCTACTCGCGCTTTACCGCGGCCGTCGTCCAGCCCGCCCTGCGTAAGCACGCCCAACATAGTGCTCTTGCCGGCATCCACATTGCCGGCAACTGCCACCCGCACCTCCATCATCTCCTCTATTCGCTGCGGACGACGACGGATCAAGTAGCTAGCAAATCGGACAGCATTGGAGTTGAGAGTGCTTTTAACTGCTGGATTGGTATTTGACGCTGGAGCCGCAGCAATCTCACGCGCGTACTTGACTGTTGTAGTCGAATTGCTAGAGCCGGCAGCTGCTTCCTTGGCATCAACCGCGCCGCTGTCATAAAGCAGCTGAACAAAGGCATTAGCTTGTGCATCGGCTGCAGCCAGAGCCAGCGTTTCCGTTATCCGCTTCACATCCTTGTCGCTCAAATCCATTAGCGCGCCATTCTCTAATAGCAAAGTTTGTTTTAGCATTCAAAGCTTTAAGCTTTCTATTTTGGCATCAACAATGTGAAATATGGCTTACCTTTGTCGCTGGTTGTAAATATCATCTCTCCGTGGCTCTCATCCAGCCGCTTAGCAAGCATATCGGCCAAGAACCGCACGTCCTGGTCATCTGGCTGAAGCAGACACTGCTTCAATGTTCGTGATGCACCTACCGCTGCACCAGATACATCGGCAACAGCAGCACTACCCGTTGCTTTGTCAACAAGGGCATCAAAAAGCGACGCATCCACGGTGTACTTGTTGGGGGATATGCTTGCATTAGCAAGCTGCGCTTGTATTTTGTCCATGGCTATAATAAATAAAGCTGCTTAGCGACAGCTACACATGCAGTTTACAGAGAAAAAAATAAAAGAAAGATAAATTGTTTGAAACATCTCCGCATTACCTTTATAACGAGCTTTCTACTATAAAACTGCATGAATTCCTTTCTAATTCTTGGCAGTACTCTTCTTTACGCTGAAGGAAAATACCACAAATTGCATAAATTTCATGCCTGCGATGACTGCGGCCACGACTTTGACGGACCAAATGATGAGTCCTCAAGAACGGGAAGTTGCGCGTGACGTCACACAGCATCGCTGCGGCTGCTAATCAATCACTGCAAGTAGCAACGCTGGGATCAACGCTTTTTTGTTGCTTATTTTTGCTGAATTTTCTGTTTAATGGATGTCGCCCCACTTCGAGAACAGCTGCGGAATGCGACACAAGACTGCAGCGCACGCGGGCTAACATTTGCAGCAAAGTGGGCAGCCGAACAGCTGCCGGTCTCGTTAGTCCTGCTAAAAGCCACAGAAGCCAACGAGAAAGAGCAAAGATGGGCAGCGCAGGACGCCAATGAACACGACGAGATGCTTCTGGCAAAGTGTCTGTTTGATATGCGCGAGTTTGACCGGGTAGCTAGTCATTTGCAGGAATGCAAGGGACCGCGAGCTATATTTCTCAAGCTCTATTCGCGGTTTCTGAGCAGCGAGAAAGAAGCGGGTTCCGTTGACAAAGAGGAGCATGGGCAGGAGAAGATGGTGGTTAGTGCCGAGGAGAGCGAGCAGCGCCAGGCGATGGCTCGGCAGAAACGGGAACTGGTAGCTATACGGGATGAGCTTGAGCAGCTTGACAGGGCAACAGGGCTAGACGCGTTTTTGCTATATCTGCTGGGGCTGGTGCTGAAAGCACTCGGACAGCGGGCTCAGACCCAATCGGCATTGCTGCGATCCGTACACGAGTACCCGTGCAACTGGAGCGCCTGGCAGCTGCTGGAAACCTGCGTAGACGCGGTACGGCAGCCCATCGAGAGCCTCAGCACAGAAACACGAGACGCCGGGTGGATGCACCATGCGTTTATGGCGCAAATGCTGGTGGAGCAGTTTGGCGGCAGCAACCAGGACTTTGCCATGCATGTGCGACAGCTCCAGCAGCTGTTCCCAGAAAGCCCGTTTGTGCAGGGGCTGCTGGCTGTGCGACACTACAGTATGCGGGAATTCGAAGACGCCAGCCGGCTGTTTGCACAACTGCAAAAGACGGATCCGCATCGGCTGGATCTAATGGACATATATTCGAATATCCTCTATGTGATGGAGGACTGGGCGCGGTTAGGCGAGCTAGCTCACCGCTGCGCACAGCTTGATCGGTTTAGACCCGAGACCTGCTGCGTGATCGGCAACTACTATAGCTTGCGCCGGGAGCACGAGAAGGCTGTCGGGTATTTCCAGCGGGCTCTGCAGCTGGACAGCAAGTACCTGGCGGCATGGACGCTAATGGGCCACGAGTTCATTGAGATGAAGAACACAGCGGCAGCAGTGGATGCGTACCGGCATGCCGTGGACGTGGATGAGCGGGATTACCACGCCTGGTATGGGCTGGGCCAGACATACGAGATGCTCAATATGCCCCACTATGCGTGCAGCTACTATATGCAGGCGGCAGCACTGCGCCCATACGACTCGCGCATGTGGTGTGCGCTGGGGAGCTGCTATGAGTCCAGCGGCCAGCAACGGCAGGCCATTGAGAGCTACCGTCGGGCGTTGCTGGGCTCGGCTGAAAACGAAGCTATGGCTATTACCCGCTTGGCCCATTTGTATGAGGATTCGGGGGAACAGGCCAGGGCTGCATACTACTACCAGCTCCTGGTGGAGCATGCAGTTAAAAACCCGCTGAGCGACCAGCCTGCAGCATCGGGAGTGGGCAGCAGCGCACTGCATGTATCTGGAAACGGCCAGATGGATGAGCTGGCTGCTGCCTGTTTGTTTCTGGCTGCCTTTGAGAACGATCGTGGCAATATGGCGGTAGCGCAGCGGTACCTGGTTCAGATCGTTGATGGCGCTAGCAGTGCTGGTGCCAGCCAACAGCGGGTGGAGGAAGCAAGGGCCATGATGCGGGCTATGAATCAAAAAGGATATTGCTGCCTAGCGACACTTGTCTACTAGTCTTTAATCGCGATATGGCTGCGTGTATGAATTATATACTGTAGCTGGCTTGCAGTACCAATAATACTGCTGCTGATATACCAGCAGGTGGTCCTCCAGCACAGCGCCAACGCATCGAGTAACAACTTCAGTGGTCTCTAGTGATTTCACTTAGGCATTCCCATTGGGAATACAGGCGATATATTGATACACTGCCGAGATTGCCTTTGGCTACCTCGGATTACAAAACTCCGCATTTCCCAGCCAATGACGCTGAAGGTAATTTAATTTGTCAGCAACGTTCAGTCTGGAATGAATATCCACACTTTCAAGTAGCTGTTACACCGCACACGAAATTCCTATATAAAGCGTAATATTATCCATTAGAAACCATTAGCTATCTGTAACAAAAATGTCTTCTCCAAAACGTGCTCTTATTGTGATTGATGCCCAGAATGAGTATATTGACGGTGGCTTTAGGATTGAGTATCCCGATGTCAAAATATCGCTGCCAAATATTGCTCAGGCAATGGAGGTTGCCAAGGAGCTAAACATTCCTATCATTGCCGTTCGACACATGTGCCCGCCAGATTTTCCAATTTTTGCCAAGGGATCACGTAATGCAGAGCTACACCCTGATGTCAAGAGCCGCCATTACGACCATCTTATCGACAAGGAGCTTCCATCCTGCTTTACTAATACAGATCTGGAGTCACTTTTGAAGGCACACGACGTTGATACGCTGACAGTAGTTGGGTACATGACGCACAACTGTAATGCCTCAACTATCTATGAAGCTAGACACCGCGGATACAATGTAGAAACGCTTTCTGATGCCAGCGGATCATTACCATACAAAAACAAAGCTGGTTCCGCAAGTGCTGAGGAGATTCATCGCGTTTATACCACAGTTTTCCATACCTTCTTTGCTTCCGTGGTGACTACGCAGGAGTGGATTGATGGTGTGCGACAGAACAAGACGTTCCCTCTAAGCAACTACCTAGAATCCAATATGGCTGCTTTGAATGGATGAATAAATATTCTATACTTTAGTGAAGCAAGTGTTAATCGGCTGTATTTAAACTATATGGAGCTAATCCTAAGATGGCTATTGCAGCAAGCGACATTGAACATATTCCACATATAATCAATAATCGTTGAGTAGCAATATATCTATTCTGCACAATAATCTGCTGGTCACTAGGAATTGACATGTAATAAGTGATGTTGTTAATTATTTGGTCAATGTCGATACTTGGATCCAAATGGAGTTTTGTTGGCAATACATTTACCCATATAGAAGTAGATACTGCTTCACCAAATATACAGCCAATAAACTCAACCATACCATATAGGATAATTGCCATTGGCAAATCAAATACGGCTACAGATGCCTGAACACCAATGCCAGAGCACCCTACCACAATACCACCACCTATACCCAACACTACCTGCACAATAGCAATCTCGGCGTTTCCAGCACCACTCTTTGACCGAAGCATCAAGCATATAGCTAACATGCACACGAACCATCCCAGCCATACCCAGCGTCGATATCTTTTGCTTTTTTGCATAGCTCAGCCTCCAGCAAACAACCCTATATAGTACCCCGTAGTTCCTTGCTGCAGCAGCATGGCTGTTTTTGCAGATGCATTGCGAGTAACTTGGATAAATGGTGTAAAAAAAGAATAACGACACATTGAATGTAAAGGAAAATAGCAAAGCAGCCAGTACTGCACATGCAAATGTACGTACTTTAAGTAGCCCAAGCGGAAGTATGGGAAATGATGCTTTGTAAAGCTCATAAATTATAAAAATGTATAGCATTATGCTCCTAGAAACTATAGGTACTATTGCAGCTGCACTCTTCCAACCATATATACTGTTTAGCTGTAATCCCAGTGGCGCTAAAATAGCTGCTAACCCACTGCACAGCAGCAACAAACCAGCAATATCCAACTCCAATGCAGCCAGCAATAACCGCTTGGCAAGTGGTGGCTTATTCTCGCTGTTTATAGCAGTTTTTGCATTGAGTTTCCACATGCCAAATAGTGCTGGCAAAGAACAAGCTACACCCAAAATGCACAAAATGCTGTATACCCAGTGCCATTGATTGTATAGTCGGTCAGCAACTACTACGCCCAAATAGTAATTGGTAACAAATGGGATAGAAATGTATGCTGTAATGCTGGCACGCAAATGAAGAGGAAGAAGGTCAGCAATTACAATGGCAACTAACGTACCAAAACCAGCATGTGCCAATCCAAGCATCACAGTGCCAGCAAATATAGCACTAAAGCTACTGCCTAATGCGCAAACAAGTGTACCCAAAGCGTGAAGCAGTATAGCTGGGAACCAACACATGCCAGTATCCAAACGCAGAGGATACTTTGGCAAATACAGGTCTGGCATACGCGCTGAGTAGATATTGCGTTATGTTTATAGCTCCAATCTTGGTCATGGCATTGAAATCACTCAATACTCGCGGCAACACGGTGGTTAATGAACTAGTAGCCAGTGCGGTTACAAAGTTTATGAAAAATAGTCTGGCAACTATCAAGGCCTTTTTGGAATAGAAACTTTATTACTAAAGGACATTTACAGGATATGAGAAAAAGAAAAGCTTTTCTAATGTATGGCGCACTTTATCTGCTGTAAATATTCTCACGTTAATGCTTGTTTTGGGGTTTACAGCTCTTGCCAAAATAATTAGATTTCTGAGTTTGAGGTGACAAGTCATATGGTGCTACCATGCCATTTGATGGTCCACTTGAATATGGCTAACATTTGTAGCAATCAGTTAAATGAAATACTTACTCAAGGCGTTGTCTAGCTCTTTTAAAGTGCAAGTATTTGTAAGCGACAATGATGCCCAACTATATGCAAGTGAACTGTGAAATCCATTTCATAAATTTGTCTTGTTACAGTTTAAAGCGGATAATCATGGGCTACTCCATTGCCATACGGCATTCCATGCAGAATCAGGGATAATGGCTACATTTATTGAGGATCCCAGCTATGTTAAAAACGGCATTAATCTGCCAAAGAAGTATTCAGTCAATTGTAAGCAAATGGGAATTCCTCTAGCTGGCAATGCTATGGAATATCAGGGAATGGACCTCCCCGATGGTTAAATAGAGTGCTCATGAACTGCTTAAGATTGCAAGCAAATAAGATAGAATACAGAAACATCCTGGAACTCAAATGCTGGTAGGGTCCCAAAGGGACAAAAGAGATAGTGCAGCAATCTAGAAAAAGATTGCATGTAAAGTATGTTATTCTCATAATATGGAAACTCCAAAGTTAGATTCCAAACAATACCCTTTGGAATCCATCCATTCTAGGCTGAAATATGTTTTGTTATCCAACAGTGGTGAATTCTCCTAATACGATATGGCACAAGTCGTTCTATATCTACTGTTACACATACCGACACTTGAAAAGATGCCTCCAATCATTGTACGACATATTATATTTAGCACTATATATTGGGGCCATACATTGCTTTTTATCCCCATGTAAATAATGTTTGCTTAGTTATGAGCGGTTGACTGCAGCTATGGAATTTTTGTTGCATATGAAGTTTGTCGTCTCTTTTATTGAAGCGATTGACTTGCTTGGTAAGATAATTAATTATTAAAAAGCAATATAAAATAAATGAATTAATTTAAACATAAGTTATTAGAAAACAATATAAAATAAATGAATTAATTTAAACATAAATTATTAGAGAGAAAACAATATCAAAGTATGGGTATAAAAACTATTTTGAAGGAATCTTTCTTTCTTTTATCAACAATGATCTTAATCGGGGAATTTTATTGCAGCAGCTGTTCCAATAAGCAGGGAAAACGCGTTTCGCATATTACATGGAGATGCCCTTACAAGAACTAGCTGTACAAACTGGTACCAATTTGCTAGTTCTAATTTAGTAATTAACAAAGTATTGTTTTATCAATAGCTCTGGCACTATCCTTTTGCTTTTAAATTTACCATTAAGCCAATAGTTTTTCTATTGCTTATTGGCGCTATTATGCATTGTAAGTATAAAGCTTTGATTTTTACTTATACATAATGCCAACAATATCTTGAAGCTTGTAGTGTCAACTAAATTTTATAGCTGGTTCTTTCTATTTTATCAATAAATATAAAAGTGAAAAGCTATTTGCTGAACAAGTGCCTATTTCAGTGTCCAAAATGTAGCTTTGACACTAACAGCCACTTATAAGTACCAGTGTTTAGCCTTCTTACCATGCCAACAGCTTATTATTCTGTCATGTATCCGCCGGCCCACGCTCATATTCTGTACAAGTGCCCATTTTGTCAAGTTTGCCCAAGTAATTTAATGCAGATGCTGGCCCACCTAGAGTTCCATCGGCTAGAGCGCTATTGCAAAGGGTAGTTTGCCAATTAGTTCACTTTTAAACATAGCCACAAATTAAATAGATTTTCTAACCAGACTCTAAGCAAACACGGATTAAAGATGTAGATTTGTGGGAAGCAGCTTCAATTATAATTTCTATTCAGCGGAAAAGCCATGGGAAATCCCAAAGTCAAGTGTTTTCTCACAGCTGGATATCAAGCAGTGCCTATAAAATGAATCCAACCCGATGCTTGCTGTTTAGCAAGAATGCCTGATTTGTCTGCCTTTAGCGCTGGAACAAGCGAGTACTACAAATATATTATTAACAAACATAATTCTGGTGACGCTATAATTTCTGGCCGTTTCTTCTACATGTGTGATGGTGCATATTACCACCCAGATGACATAGAGGATTTGAAGGCACTAGAAACTATTCTTACTGACAATCCAAGTTTGGATGTTACATGCTGTGCTAGTATTAAAATTCCAGTCGAGATAAATTTTTTTGGTTATGCTATGCCTGCTCAGTTAACAATTCAAAATTACGAAACACCGAAAGATATAATTGACAGAATGTATCCAGAACTTATAAAAGAGTACATTCGTGACACATATCCACGCGAACGGCTTTTTATGAAGATCGGAGACAATGTAGTAGAAGACGAAAACTTTTTTGAGTATTATCATCCAGCTTCACATTTAGATTCGATTCAGATTAGGTTAGAAGGAATGTAAAAATAAAAGCTATGCCATGGCAAGAAGATTGCAATGCCAGCACTTAATGCAAGGTCTAGTAGTTTTTTTTACTAGAGAATAAATAAATTTATATAGCTAAAACTCTTGTAGACCAAGGACGCCAGAGGAAACGCCCGACATATGTTTACTGAGCCCCCAACAAAGTATTGTCCTAATACTGCAAAAATCACAATAAAACAGGCGATTTAAAGTCCCACCCTCCCTTTAAAATTTTTCTTTCTTTTTGCTATACAATTTCTACAGCTCTTTCCTCTCCTTCGAGTAAAAATGCCCGGCATATTTACAGACATAAGCAATGCTTTGCCAGATGAAATAATAAAGGGAAGAGTAGCAGACAGCTTTAACCCGGAACGATTTTTTTACGAGTACAAAGGAGTGTATTATATGCCTGGTGACGAAGATGAAGAACTTGAGCTTTCAGAACTACTAAAAACAGATTGCAGTTCAGATGTATATAGGAGGGATACTATTGCCGTCAAATTAGAAAACCCATTTAGTGGGGATAAGATTGAACTGGATGTAAATTTTGAACATACAGTGGAGGATATTATCAACAGTATCTATACTGGATTAACTAGTGAAGAAAGGAAATTTACCAATGATTTGCATTTGTACATGCAGACTGACTATGACACTGTTAAACTAGACCGTGATTCAGTGTTTTTAAACTTTTATCTCCCAAACCAGTCAGAGAGAACTTTTATAATGAAAGAATAGTTATTATGCTACGTTGTTGGCTGTACGTGCTACTTAAAAAAGCCTGCAGAATCTAGAACAGAAACCAGGTTTTAAAGCTACACAGAATAGAAAAACTAGTATAGCGGGCATACTTTGGGCTTATGGCGAGTGTTTAAAGTGGCAACTAAAAAATCTGCTACAAAGGCAAAAAGCAAAAGAGGGTTGTGTGCTTGACTGCACTCCTGGACAAATTAGCACGCATTCGCATCTTTGTTCATTTGCTTAAACTCGCATTGCATAATTTTTTCTTTTGTTCTTTTCCTTCTTTTTAATATTTAGTCAGGATGTCTGGATTGTATCGTGAAATAGTTGAAAAGAACGCTTTAAATACTTTGAGTTAAACGAGATGATGTTGATACTAATATAATCTGCTATTACTTATCTGGTTCTTTTAGTCAAGTAAGCAACCTTGTAGAGACTATTAGCCAAGATAGCAGCTTTCCACCGGAAACAGTATACAAACTTGTTTTTAGAAATAGAAAACCCACTTGGAGAAGATAGCACTATTAAAATTATGGTAGATAACAACTCATTAGTTTATGATGCTTTGGAAGATTTCTACACGGAAATGATTGCTAACAAGTCGGAAATTTGGTTACAAAGTTTGCAACATACATATATATATATGATGGCAATGAGATAGGTCCAGATCAAAATTTTTGCAATAACTTTGATCCAGAACATCCAGGAAAAGCAATCATTAAACATACTGATATTGAATACAAAATAGCTGGGCTTGCAACTTATTAGCCTGAGATAGAGTAGTAAATTATTTTTCTTTGCTTTGTCATTTTTGTTGCTAGTAATAACACGTTTATATTGGGCATTTGGCAAGTGAACTTCAAAGCCCATTTGGCTGATGTGGGTGTCGTGAGAAATAGATGATTTACCATGACGTAATGCAAAGCACCAATCGGCGTACTTTGCCGCTTTTGGGAAAAATTGAGGTCCATCATGGCCTGACTGGACTAAAGCCGCCACCGCTATATAACCCCCAAAATGCTTCTACAATTTGTGGTGGCTCATTACAATTCATTGTTTCAATATGGGCATTCCTCTTCCTACAATATCCTTACGAACTGCTATAGTAGATGACGTTGATGAAGAAATCCCCGACAATTGCTACTTTTTGTGTGATGGCAAATACTATACAAGAAGCCAAATGGAAGAGTTAAAGCAGCAGCTTCGTGATAATGAAAACTTACTTGTGAGCGCAGTAACCGAGATTGATGTCTATATACAAAGCGTCTTTATGGGGTATGCGGTTGGAAGAGACATTCTGGTAAAGAACACTGATTCGATACTTGATATTATTGCAAACACACGCTTGCAGCTGCCTGAACTTCACCAGAAAAAGTTTATGCCAGAAGAGCTGCAATTGCTAATAAATATGGAGTCCATTAGCGAGGATAAATTTTTTTTTGAAGTTTACCATCCAGAAGCAGATAAGGGCAAGGTAGACATCGAGGACAAATAGGTTTTTTATAATGTACTAGTAAAATAAAAAAGTTTTATGGCATCAATTAAAACAATAAAGCTCTGTACTAAATAAACGCTTTTTAGTAAAACTAAAAAACTCAAAACAATTTGCCTTTGTAGCCGATATTTGCAGCAAAAAGCTTATATGTATACACTCTGTAAACAAGCTTATTTGGTTAATAGTTTCTAGCTTTCCATCTTGGATAACTTTAATTAAACTTCCATAAGCAAAATTTATCACTGCGAATATGGGGAGAACTCCTCTAGGGGTAGGCATCAAGCAAAAGATCTAGGATATAAGAAAAGTCTATCTCTGAAGCCTGCTTACACATTTTGCCTCTATTTATAAGCAGAATAGAGGGGTTTTATAATAGCTGACACCATTCATGGGGGGTATTTTGAACTTGACAAAATCCAATTGTGTAGACGCTCATGTGTTCATCAAATACCTATGCTCGTTTGAGGGTCTGCGGGATTGCCTGGAAAAAGCGCACTCATGGCTATTCTTTATAAGCCTTTCGGATTCGGCAGGCAGGCCTCAAGAAACTGACCATGGGGGTGATTTTAAAGGTCAATCATACTATGCATAATGAGCAGGAGGGCACAGCACACAAACAAGCATTATATATGTGTGTTCCTTATGTCGTCAATCTCCTGCCTGTTGCCTACTACCATGGGGCCCTCCAAATACCCGCAATGGGAGATCCTGCTCATAGGAAATGTAGACACACCCATCAGAGTTTATTCCGGATGGAAAATCAAGCCCAGGGCTATCAACCTGGCCAGTTCGTTCGCCGGGTATTCGCATATACTTATTACTGCAAATGCGGGGGAAAAGGGCAAGTTTGTCTTCCATTGGGGCATTTTATCCACAAACCTGTTGGTGGATAACCGAGATAGTAAGGCTGAGCCCCCAGGTTATTGTCTGGCTTTTACCAATCTGCGACAAGTGCCTTACCTCTGAAATATTTAAAGAATAGAAACAATTATTAAAGCATTTTTCTGCAGAAAAGGTCGATATTTATATACAGTAATACTTTGATTGCACCATTAAATCATTGAGGAAATTAGTTCATATATGATATGTAATTAGCATATGATTAATTGCTTTGACATATTTGTAACTGAATATTTTAAATAAACCAAGCCGCCAAGAAATGGATAAATTGAGCCGATAGATATACCAATAATTTCACAAAGATAGATGATATTGCTTAAACGAAAAATAAATTAGTAGCACCTGCGCTTGCTGGAAGACTCGGCCGAGTACATGATGTTTGGCAGGAAGCGAGAGGGACTACACGACTTATCAAACACCTTTTCCATCCAAAACACCGGATACTTCTCCAAAACTGAAATATACAGGCCGGTTTTAGCCCTGGTAATAGCGACATACCCGAGCCGCGACTCTTCGCGGTAATGCAGGGCAGCAGCTTGCTGGTTCTGCTTGGCAATCTGCGAATTCATCAAAGCCCGCGCCTCATCGGCCTTGGATATGCCGCGGAAGCCCATAGGAAACATGCCCTCAATAAAGTGATTAAGAAACACATGCTTCCATTCCAGTCCCTTGGCCTGATGCACCGTGGTGATTACTATGGCTCCCTCGTATTTGGGAGATTTGGCATTGGGCATCTTGGGCTTTTTCAGTTTGCCTTGATCCTCGGCTGCCGTCGACAAGAGACACAGATGGCTTGAATATGCCTGCAAAAGCCCCATGGTGCAGGGACCATCGCGACTAACATCGGAATCATCGTTGGACGGCAATAGCTCAGGGGCTTCAAACAACGAGTCCAAAATGGCCATGGACATATCCAGCACCGCATCACCTTCCGGCTCATCCTCATCGTTTGTGTGCTGCGGCTTGCCCTTATCGTCTTCCTCTTCCACATTTACCAGGTATTTGGCAAATATATCCTTGATCAGCTCAGACAGCGGAACATGACCAATTTGCTTCTGCTGCCACAGATCGATATCGGCCAGAAACGCCTGCAGCCCGGCTCTCGCATTCTTGCTAAGCAATCCGGTGTTGGTGCTGGCAGTAGTCATTTTATCAAACAACGACTGTTTCTCCAAACGGTTAATTCCCTGGTTCTTAATCTTGCGGACTGCCGCTGGCCCCACATTCATCACCAGCTCATCCAAGCAGTACTCGGCAGCCAGATCATCGTTGGGATTGGCAATCAGCCGGATAAGCGCCATAAATATCTGCATGCGCTTGGATTTGAGCGCCGACTTGCCGCCACGCACAACAAACGGAATGCCACGACGCAGAAGCTCAGTTTCGATAAGCCCGGTGGGCCGGTATGCTCCGAAATTAATACAACGAGAGATCACGGCAATGTCGGAGGCCTTACAGTCGCCACGATCCAGAATGGCCTTGATACGCAGGCCAAATGTTCTGGCCTCATCCTGTATATTGCTGGTACTCCACACCGTGACCGGAACCTCGGGGGCATCAGGCACAGCCTGCGACGGAGTCAGCAGCCGCCGCAGCTGCTCATCTCCCTCGTCCACAGTCTCTAAAGCCAGAATGTTGGACAGATCGACTATGGACTTATGCGAGCGGTAATTGGTGGTCAGAGACTCCATAGACCCCAGGGCCTTGCCTTCCACTTGCGCATCCACAAACTTTTCCAAAAATATATGGTAGTTCTCTTCACATGTAGCGCCGCGGAACTCGAAAATCGACTGCTTCAGGTCGCCCACGGCCGTCACCCGCCCCACGTTCTCTTGCAGCTTCAGCACCAGCTGCGTCTGCAGCCGGTTAAAGTCCTGGAACTCGTCTACCAGCAGATACGGGAACTGCCCACGGATCTCCAACAGAACGTCTTTGTCGCTCAGCAGCTGATTGGTCATGTCCAGAATATCGTCAAAGTCGACCAGATCAAACTGCCGCAACGTGCCATTATATGCTTCCAGAACCGACCGCTCCAGCTGCGGCATCTCCTGCGGCCTGTAGCCCTTGGCCTTGGCCCGATACATAAAGCTCAGCATGCCCTGCAGCAGATCTTTGCCGGGAAAGGCCGCACCAAACTCGATAGGATTCTCCACCAAATCAAGCAACTTCATGCGCCGCCCCTTCACCGCATACAGGTGCTCATACAACGCTCTCATTAGCGATACCTGCTGCGATGTCGTCCGGGCCTTCTCCGCAAACTTGGTTTTCTTGCCCCGCTGATTCTGATCCTGATCCTGATCCTGATCCAGGCCAACGCTGTCAATCGAAAACCCGGTAATTTCTCTGGCCAGCCTTAGTACCTCGTTCCAGCGCGCCTCCGTGTGCTGGATATAGATAGATGGCTCGCCCTCATCCTTTTGCTTACAGCCAGGGATACCGAGCATCTGCTCGCATTGCACAAGCCGACGACAGTCCTCCAGCTGCTCCTTGGCCAGAACCATCAGCCGCTTATGCTCCGACTCTGCCGCCGCCACCAGCGGGCACTTGTTCATTCCCAGCTGCCTGTAGAATCTCATGATCATCCCATAACACCAGCTATGGAACGTGGACGCCGACGGCATCAGGCTATTCACCACGCCCCTGTCCTTTATATCCACGTTCTCCAGCATCCCGCTGGCCTGCATATACCGCAGGATCCGCTGCTTCAGCTCATCCGCAGCCTTATTGGTGAATGTGATCACCAGAATGCCCTTGGGATGCACCCCGCTCTTCATCATCTCGATTACGCGAGCACATAGCGTGGCGGTTTTTCCCGACCCCGCTCCGGCAACGATTAGCAGCGGCCGCTCAAAGTCCAGCTTGGAGATCCGCTCCTGCACTGCGTCCAATCTAATCACCGGCACGTCTGGCTCCGCTGGCTTCGCTGGCTCTGCTTTGACATCATGCCTTTTCCCAAGCACTGTGCGCGCTGATGCAAACCCTGTGCTTACCGGCTTGCTGTCCACTTCTCGCTTGTTTGTAAATGACACCGTGTAATTTTCCAGAGTCAACTGCTGTATGCCGTTGTCTGACTGAGTACAGGTGTATTTGGAGCTATCTTCGGTTGTCCTGCCGCTTGATTCCGACGAACTGCTTGTTTCTGTGGGCGATTTGCGCTTAGCAACCCGATTGCGTACAGCGCCTCCTCTTCCTCGGGCACGTCGTCTGGCTTGCCGCACAGGCATGGTTTCCGCTGGTCTAAACAACGCACCTTGTCCTGCCATACCAAAATAAGCAATTCAACTGGAAAAGAAAAAAAAAAGTAAACAGGAAAGAGAGACTCAGCTCCATTATGTAAAAAAAGAAGCGCATGGGGATTTAAAACTCGTAAATCAAAGTTTGTCCAGATCAATATACATTGCTGGCAACATTCCCTCGGTACGCTCTCCGTCACCCGCACGCAGCTTGCGGACTTTCCACCAGCTCTCATCAATATCCCCATCAACTATACGCACGCGATCTCCAACTTTCACCTGCAATTCGTCGTCGTGCTGCGGCTCATAGTCGTATTTGGCCGATCCGAACCGCGCCTTGGTCTTGTTCCATCCGCGAGACCCCATTTCTCCCAGCACTTCTGCAAACTCTGTCGGGAACCACCCCTGCTTGCCGCTGCCCTCCCACCCGTCTCCCTGATCGTCCTGGGTGGCCTTCAGGATCTCCCCGTACATCCACCCGTCTCCTGCATGCGCCCCCGTGGTGGCCTTGGCCGGCACCGGCCGCGTCTCGATCAAATCCCCCGTCGTGATGCTCAGCTCATCGGCTTCGAAATCTGCCGTATACGGATACAGCACACGCGCCCGCTGCTTCTTGAAACCAGCCATGTCGGGTGCAAAATCGGATAATAAATCTGCCGCAGACTTGGACTCAGTATTGCTGTCTCCTGGGGCCGGAGTGTCGTTGGCCACCGATGCGGCAGCTGCAAGCAGGCCCAAAAACGGATTGGTCTCCTCTTTGGCCAATTCCTCCAGCGCTTCGCTGGGCTTGGGCTCTGCTGACAGATTAGCAAATGCCGTACTAATGTCGCTTCCTGACATTGAATTACCTGCTGCTGCTGGTGGCTGTTGCTTGGTGCCCAGCCCCAGCAAATCAGCGTTGTTCTCGTCGTCGGAGCTATCGTGGTCCCACTCGTCATCAGAACTGCTGCTGCTGCTATCGTCTGGGACTTCAAGCGACTGGCTAAAGATGTCCTTATAAGCGCCGGCGTCTGTATCGCGGTGTGTCGGGAACGGATTGGTCGCTGATGCACTAGTAATTTCGGCAGCAGCGGGCTCCCTGTCCTTTACGGCATCCGGACTGCGCATCTGCATCTCGGGCTGCGCTTCGGACGAAACAGGCGACTTGAACGGTGTTCCTTCATCCAGTAGAAACACGTTACTTGGCTGGCTTATGCTTGCTGGCGGTTCAGGCCCCTGCTGCTTGACAGGCTCAGGCTCAGGCTCAGGCTCAGGCTCAGGCTCAGGCTCAGAGATACCCAATGCCCGTTCGCGCTCACGGAACCGCTCCTCGGCTATTTCGCGCAGAATCCGGTCGCGGTCCTCCTGCGAAGATGCGCCAGCCAATCGCTGCGCAACTGAAGATGCAGCGCTTGCTGGTCTGGCCTCGGCTGCTGCCAGAGATGCCGAGTCTGAGGACTGCACCGGCGAAAACGCCGATTTCTGCACTGCCGGTGTACTGGCAGGCGGTGCTTGCTGCGGCTGCTTCGCAGCTGGGCGCGGAATTGTCTGTAGACGACGGATCAGCTGCAGCACCTCGCTATCCTTTACGCCCACGCCTTCTTCCCAGCGCTGCACATCTAAAGATGACGACAGATTTAAGCTGCTCATCACAGACTGCACCCGCGTCAGACCGCTAGTGACCGACTGCATGCGGTCCAGGCGCTCCTGATGCTGCTTCTCAATCCGCTCCAACTCGCTCTTTTGCTCGCTAGCGCTGCTATCCAGATCATCCATCGTCTGCCCTGTCAGTGCCGCCATACGCTGCGCAACCAGCCGTGCTGCACGCGACTCCATATCGTTGGCTGAACCGGCAGATGCGCTCCCCTTGGCCTCCCGCGCCTTCATGACGTCCCGGGCAGCATCAGCAAGCTCGCTCGACAGCTTCTGGTAATCGGCGGCCAGCGCCGGCACAATCTTCACCAGGTCGTTGATGCTGGCCACCAGCTTGTTGCGCTTGGCCAGAAAGCGCCCGCGGTCGCCAGATTCATCTGCAGCTGAAGACTCCTGCGGCTTTGAGCGATGCAGCTCTTCGATTTCGCGCTTCAGAGAATCAATGCGCCAGCGCAGTGTCACTCGGCCCTCTGCCTGCTCGCTGCTCAGCCGATCCATGTCCTTTTTAAGCGACGAAATGCGCTCCCGGCGCTGCTTAACGGATGCACGCAGCTGCTCCAGAGACTCGCCGGTATCTCGAGAAGGCGGCTCTACTGAGCTGCGTCCAGTTGCGCTTTCATAATGCTGCTGCTGCTTATGGCGGCGGCGGTGACGATTGGCGCTGCGGTACGTGTCGTCGTCGTCATTGTCCGTGGTATAGGAACTAGCGCGTCCAGTCGATATGCCACTCGCTACCGGCGTGGCAGACCGTGACGCTACCGACGGCCGCGGCTTATTCACGTCCTTAAACATCAACTGCTCCTTCATGGCGCTCAGCGAGTCCATAAAGTCTTTGCTGCTACGCGGCACCAGCTCCGGCGGCAGGCTGTCTGGAATGGGTGCGCCTGCCAGCCGCCTGAATATCAAGTGCATCGCTACGCTGAACTCATTCAGATTGAGCTCGCCCTGGTTGTTGATGTCTGCCAGCGACCAGATCTGCGCCAGCTCTCTTTGCGCCAATCCGGATTGCGCAAACACCTCGCGTGCCTGTGCCCCTCCAAGCACGCCACGGCGGCTGGAATCCCACTTGCGGAAGATCGCCTCGTACTGAGCCCGCTCGCTGCCAGTGATTGCCCACTGGTGCTGGCTCTCTCCCACCCGCGACCCCAAAACGTTCTGCCCAAACGACTGCCGCACGCTGCTTAGCGCCGTATTGCCCCCGCTTGGTGCTGCACCGCTTCCTCTGCCAATGTCGGGAAACCGCGACTCAAACTCCTGCACGGTCTCGGCAGCTTCGCTTGCTGGTGCTGCCAATGCAGGTGCCGATGAGCCCAGCTGCTGCATTGGGGGCGACATTGCTGCTGCTGCTGCTGCCGGCACTGACATGGGCGGCGGCAATTGCTTCTGCTGAAAAGAGGCGTTGCTGCCCAGCGGGTTGCTCATGACCATGCTCTGCGGTGTGGTCAGCGCTGGCGTGGTTGAAATCGCCACGTACGCATTGTTTGCCGGCTTGCTGGCTGCCTCCACTTCTGCGCGTATCTGGAGAGGCAGCGTATCCGGCAAGGCCTTGCCTTTAATCCGTGACTGCGCCAGAAACATCGCCAACACAAACTCTGCTGCCGATAAGCTTCCCTGCTTGTTGATATCCGAAAGCTCCCAGATCCGGCCCAGCTCGCTTACAGGCAACCGCGACTGCATGAGCACCTGTCGAGCTGCGTTTCCACTAATCCGCCCGGCTTCTCCGCCGGTACTGCTCTGAAAACTGCGCATATACGTCGATACGTCCGCTGCCGGGACAAAGCTCAGCGACGGCTGTCCTAATAAGCTACAAGAATTAGCTTCAGGCTGTATTGTAATTCCCAAGCTTGCCAACTTACCCTGTGTCCCGTTCATTCTGTGCTTTGAGAAATTACCAGATTATTACAAGATGTCTAAAAAGAAAAATAGAGTACAAAAGCCAAAGCGGCCAACAAAACTCTCATAGTGTCAGCTTGTTTTTGGACATCCGCTTTACGCCTGATCCAACTCCTCATCTCTTGATCTGGATCTACACTAGTAAACTTGTTGTTGCGCTGCGATTGGCTGCCTGGTGCTTACAGCGCATATTCACAGTAAAAGTTACATGCTCCATACAAAAGCTACAACTCCGCTACAAATTTAGAACCTTTCTTGGTTTTGTATCTGGCGTTTTTATACCTTAATTTGTTTATTGATTTTTATTGTCTTGAGCGCATCAGAGTATAAAGTCCCGCATCTAGAGCATTTTAAGTTTTAATTTGTTGGAACAGAAAGGATGGGCTACCATTTCATTGAGCGCACAGCCGTGCCTGCGTGGAGTCCACGCCAGGGCGATCCGCTGGTTGCCACAGGCACGGTGGCAGGTGCCATGGACGCGTCGTTCTCAAACACATCGACGCTGGAGATTTTCAAGCTGCCTGAAGACGACTCCGTGCCATCGCTCACGCCCCTCAACAAAGTCGAAGCGCCCGCCCGGTTCCAGCGGCTGGCCTGGTCCAAGCACGACACGTATGCGCAGGGCGTGCTTGCTGGCGGTCTGGAAAACGGCGACGTCACTTTTTGGGACCCACAAGAAATCATCGACGGCAACGCGTCATCGTCAGTTTTGCACTCGAGCTCAGCGCATACGGGTGCCGTATGCGGGCTGGAATTCAACCCGCTGCAGCCCAACCTGATGGCATCGGGAGCAACCAACGGCGAAGTATTTATTTGGGACATTGTCAACGAGTTCAAGTCGCACTCGTCGGGGGCGCGGTCGCAGCGCATTGAAAATGTGACTGATTTGGCGTGGAACAACCAGGTCCAGCACATCCTGGTTACTGCCAGCAACACGGGAGCACTGGTGGTATGGGACCTGCGTCAGCACCGCGAGATCATGGTGCTCAATAGCTCCGGCAACGTCATTGGCGCGTCGCAAACGCGGGCGGGTGCCTCGGCAGTGGTATGGAACCCAGCCAGCGCCACGCAGCTGGTCTCGGCATCCTCCGACGACAACAGCTCGGACATTCTGTTCTGGGACTTGCGCAATGCCAATGCGCCAGCACGCACCCTGTCTGGCCACCAGCGCGGAGTGCTGTCGCTGTCGTGGTGCCGCAAGGACGCCGGTTTGTTGCTCTCGAGCGGCAAGGACAACCGCACCATCTGCTGGGACCCCAGCACCAGCGAGATTGTCGGTGAGCTGCCGCCTGCTGCCAACTGGGTCTACGATGTGCAGTGGAACCAGTCCAACCCCAATCTGCTCAGCGGAGCATCGTTTGATGGTCGAGTCAGCCTGTATACTTTGTCGCGCCAAGACGCTGCTGCTGAAGCTGCCAGCCGCGTTGTCGATGATCCGTTTGCACCACAGTCGACGTCAGCATTTGCACCCTCATTGTCGCTTAAGCGGCCTCCCAAGTGGCTGGCACGTCCTTGTGGCGCGTCCTTTGGGTTTGGCGGCCGGCTGGTGCGCTTCACCAAGGACAACACCAACGTGTCGATAGTCGAGTTTGTATCTGAGCCGGAGCTGGCTCGGCAGGCGCAGCAGCTGGAGTCGCTGCTGCAGAGCAACGAGCAGGCAGCAGACTTGTGCCGTGAGCGGCTGGAGCAGAGTCGGGGAACCGACCAGGAGCGTTCATGGCAGGTGCTGCAGATTCTGTTCGAGTCTGATGCCCGTGACAAGCTTATTCGCTTTATGGGCTTTGACAAGGCGGCTGTGCAGCAGCGTATTCAGGAGCTCATTCAGACCAAGCAGGCGCAAGAGCCCAAGACTGAGTCAGTTAAGAGCGAGTCCGCAAAGAGTGAATCGGTAGAGCAGTCCAATGGCGATGTGGTAGATGAGAGTATGGCAGGTGCGGAAGATAAGCAGCCTGACAAGGATGCCGAAAATGAAAAGACTGATGAAGATGCAGGCAATGACTTGTTCTCGGGCACTGTGCCTTTGGATGCCGAAGCTGAAGACTTTTTCAGCAAGCCTATGGACTCGGCAGCACCAGAATCAACAGCAGCAACGGTGGGCACTGGCGGTTCCATTGCGCCATCAGTAGTAGCTGGTGCGGATGCAGACATCCAGGCACTGCAAGTAGCCTTTTCGGGAGCGTTCCAGATTTACGACAAGCGCAAGGACGTGGCCATGGAGGATGCAGATGGCCTGGTAACGCGCGCAGTGCTTTTGGGCGACATTGCATCGGCAGTGTCGCTGTGCATTGAGCAGGAGCGCTTTGCCGATGCGCTGGTGCTAGCCACGTGCAGCCCTGACCCGGCACTGGCTACGCGTGCCCAGCAGGCGTACTTTGCTCGCAGAGCACAGCAGGCATCGTATGTGCGTCTTTTGCACAGCATTGCAACTGGCGATCTGACGGACGTGGTAGAGAATGCCGATATTTCAGAGTGGGACGAAGCACTGGCGCTCTTATGCACCTACGCGCAGGGCGACCAGTTCAGCAACCTGTGCGAGGTTCTGGGCCGTCGGCTCGAGGCAGCCTCGGAACCCGACAACGCGGTGCTGTGCTATCTGGCATCCGGCAACCTGGACAAGGTTGCTTGTTTGTGGATAGCCAGCAGCAACGACAGCAGCCAGCACTCGCATAGCCGCATCCAGACCATCCATTCGCTTGTTGAAAAGGTGTCGGTGTTCCGCAATGCTGTGCAGTTTATTGATCCGGCATTGGATGACGAGGCAACGACATTCCCGTTGGCACCGCTATATGACGTGTATATTGAGTATGCGCAGTTTTTGACATCACAGGGCTTGACGGATACTGCTCAACAGTACTTGATGCGTGTTCCCAAGATGTATCGCCGATATATGCCCAATGGCGAGGATGCGCTGGCTACTCTGCGCAACCTCTTGGGTATGGCTGCTGAAACGCCGTGGAGTCCAGCTCCTGTGCAAGCTGAAGGGTTCTCGCAGCAGCAACAGCCCCAGCAACAGCAGCCTCAGCCTCAGCCTCAGCAACAGCCGCAGCAACAGCTGCAGCAACAGCCGTACGGCGGGTACCCAAGCGGATATCCAGCCACCAGCATGCCAGCAGCTCAGCACTACACGTCGCATGGCAACGCGATGTACCCCGCCAGCAGTGCATATGCCTCGGCAGCACCAGCATATCCGCCAATGTCCTCTGGCTTTGCAGGCATGGCGCAGGGCTACCCGTCGCAGCCAGCAGCAGCGCCCTCAGGAATGTTCCCGCCACCGCCGCAGCCGCTCAACCCGGCATCAATTCCATCAGGCCAAACGCCGCCGCCGCGTCGCGATGACGGCGCCTGGAACGACCCGCCAATGGTTTCCAAGCCCGTCAAGCGCGCATCGCAGGCTCAGGCAGGTGCACATGCCAAGCCGGCTGCCATTGTTAGCCCGTTCCCTCAGGGCCGCGATACTCCTCCACCAGCCTCGGTTGCCCCCTATGCTGGTGCTCGCTCGCCTCTTCAACAGCAGGCTCCTCCGCCTCCTCGCGCTGGCTTTGTCCCGGCTACATCCAAGCCCATGCCTCCTCCGCCCTCGCAGCAGCAGGCAGCATCTATGGCCTTCCCAACGGCCCAACATGCGCCTGCCCAGCCACATGCTCAGCCATTCCAGCCCTCGTTCCCGCCACCAGCTGCGTCATTCTCGCAGCAGCAGCCTGGATTCATGCCGCCTGCCAGCGCAGCCATGGCAGCTGCTCCGGTAATGAGCGCCCCGCAGTCTATGCGTGGCCAGGTGGTAGCAGCCAGTGCCGCTGGCCCACGGTCTAGCACTCCGGGGGCCCCTGCTCCTCCTCCCGCACAGGCATCAACGCCCAAGCCATCAGCTGGCTCGCAAAAGTACCCGCCGGGAGACCGCTCTCACCTGCCGGCAGAATGGAAACCCGTGTTTTCGGCGCTATCGGGAGCATTGGACCAGGCCAAGCAGTTTGCAGCTCCGGGACAAAAACGGATGGTAACAGATGCAGACCGCCGGCTGAACCAGCTATTTGATCTGATGAACTGCGACGAGATCAAGATGAAGGATAGGCTGAAGCCCGTGTTTGATCAACTGGTCTCCAACATTAATGCTCGCCAGTATCCGGCTGCCTTGCAGTGCCAGGCTGAGCTAATGACCATCAACTCCGACATCATGTCTTGCTTGGTTGGTGTCAAGCATCTAATTAACGTGCTGAAGACTCTACCAATGTGATTTCTCTCTCTATTTTACATATAAATAAACGTTTCAGCTATTATATTGGATAGATAACGAGCCGTCAGAACTAGGTGAGTAGCTTGTGAATACGTTATAGCTGCTGTCCATTGGCTGGTTGCTGTTGGATGTCCATATGTGTAAATCACTAAACCGAACATGACTGTTGACTGCTTGCAATCGCGTGTCCTGATCAATAATGCGGTTGAGCACATCACTAAACGTATCCCCACTGTCTATACACACCGGAATTGTGCTAGGCAATGTGGGTATTTTGACATTCATGCGTACTTGTATAAGTACATTGATTCGGTAAAGTGGCTGGATAGTCTTGTACTTTATCATTTGTGCCCGCAACCGGTACATTTCTGTTCTGATATTGCCATCGTATAATTTGTTGCGAAACTCTATATAATACCGATCATTAGGCTTGATCCCTATCACTTGACAATATTTAAGTTTGTTTGACATGCTTTAAAACGCCGATAGAAGAACAAAGTGCAAATTTTTTGGAAAAGGATTGCTTCTCTTGGTTTGGTGCTTTAAATAAAAGGCATTTACAAAGGGAACATGATGTATCCTTATTTTATTCTAGAAGGCCAGAGTTTTTACTAAAAAAAATTATAAAGGCCAAGCATGCATTTGTCGAACAAAAATTTGTAAGAAGTGTGTACAAAATATGCTTTAAAAATGTGTAGAAAAAGCAAATAAAATGGCAAAGTCATTCACAAAAGAGTTGTGTTGGGGGACGACCACCTTTGGGAATAAAGTCTTCTCTGCCATTTGTTTTTTTAAAAAAAAACAACCTAATTGCATTTTGTCGAATACTTGTAAGACTGCAAGGCCTTTTGTGGCAGTTCGAAAGAAAAGTGTATTTTCTAATCCAAGTGCAAACTATATAAAGCGTAGCGATTTCTTGCAAATGTATTATTTTCTTCAAAACAATTTTTTCTCTACAAGCTCTCTTCAGCAAAAAAAAAATGGCACAATATGTCTTTTATTATTATTCAAGTGATGACTGCAAGCTATTTCTCAAAAAAATAGAATATGATGGCTCTGGGTTCTGTTGTGAAATAATAGCAATTGGAGAGCTAAATAAGTATGGTTTATATTATGATAACGATATGCAGGAACCTATAGAATCCTGGAAACTGGAGGTTGATAATATGGATGATCATGATGTCGAAAATGATCCTAATGATATGTGGTATAATTATCCTACCATAGGGAAAAAGTTGTACTTGGGAATAGATTATAATAAGTATACTGAAATTATAGCAACCACACCAGTGGACCTTTGAGTTTTAAAACAACATAAATAAATCATGACAAAGTTTAAGCATGCAAATCAATAAAGTGATGGCTAAAGTGATATGTGCTGCAAGAGAAATAATTTACTAGTAATTTTAATTGGTCACAGTCTATAGTAAAACATCCTACTTTGGAAAGCTGGAATCTAGACACAACAGCTATGCTATACAACGTTAATGCCTCTAAAATTTTAAATAATATATTTAGTATTGATTGAAATAAACTAGTTTAGAAAATTTGCAGACACAATAGCATCGATAGCACTCATGGACTTGATTAACTGCGCTGCATCGTTACATTGCTGGCCAACCCCCCTTTCTTCAGAAGCTTGGGACTCAGCACTATCAGTCTTGAACTTTTTAGCGTGTGGTGACATTAAAACAATTTGATAAAATAAGAGAATAAGAACTGCATGTGTGTGACATTTAAATTCATTTACAAAGCTTAGGACCACTTTAATGTTTTTCTTGGCTTTTCTTTTGGCTTTATTTAAAGTCTCTATTATAAAGCAACAGTACAAGCGCCAATAATCGGATCCACAATTTAATTTATCACCATGAACCAGGTATAAATAATTGCTAGAGATTTAGTCAGTCTTACTGGCTATTGATAATTTTGTCATTAATAGAATTCGGCTTGGTCACAGCATCAGCCCATTTGGGATTAGAAGGATCCAGGTTTTCAACAACCTTTTGCAATTCCTTCTGCTGTTGTTCCAACGCTTTAATCTGTTTATCGTAATCTATTTTGAAGAAACATATCTGTAAAAGCTATTTTGAAACTGGTCATTTACAGTTTTACTTAAATAGTAAAGGTTATTACATTGTTTCACTTGACAGATGTAATTGATTAAATGAGATGTCGAGAAATACAAAGCACTTGATAATGCTATAGAGGACTCCAAATCTTTGGCATTTCTCTGGAGTATTAATTACATTAATTGATTTTAATTGCGTAATGATTAAACCACCATTCCACAGTGAGAAGAGCAAAAATTACAAGCGTCTTTGGCATGTGCAATAAAACACAGGGTAATTTACAAATAATTCGTTTAAGTACTTTGGAAGAAATGCTTTGGAAAGAGCCGCTGGGAGTTTTTATTATAATTTACTTTTTCAGTAGAGACGCGGCGTTCTAGCATACATTCAATTGTCAGAGATAAATTTACTAGGGATAAGTACTAACAGATAAGTTATGAGGGAGATTTCCGGATAGGAACGTGCTTGATTCCCAGAAGAAGCACAAAAAAGACAGCGGCAAAGGGCACTGTGGCAATAAAGACCTTTTGCAGAGCCAGCGAAAAGGCATGCACCAGCTGGTCCCGCGCCTGTTGCGGCAAGTCCGCCTTATAGATTAGTCCCTGGTCATCCAGGGAGTTTGAGAAAACCGACGCATAGCTGGGATACAGCTCTGCAAGCGAATCCAGCTTGGGGATTACGGCATTCTGGAAAACACTTTGTAAGACAGAAACGCCGATGCTGGAGCCCAAGACGCGCATAAACAGATAGAGGGAAGTGGCAGCCGCCATGTCCTCTAGGGGAGCGGCAGCTTGGACAGCAACCAGCAGCACCTGGATATCCAGGCCCAATCCAACCCCCATTATAAGCAAAAAGCCCACCTGCTTTCCAAAATTAACCTGCTCGTCAAACAGAATAAGCAGGCCGCTGCCGAGCACAACCAACGCGGCACCACTGATGGCCAGAGGGCGGTACATGCCCAGGCGTGAAACAACAAAGCCCGAGAGAATAGACACAATTGACATGCCCAGCAGATACGGCAGCAAGTGGAGGCCAGCAGCCGTTGAGCTGCTATGCTTGACAATGGTGTACCAGATGGGCACAAAAAACATGACCGAGTACATGCTGGCGCCCATGAAAAACTGGCTGGCCACGATCAGGCCTACGTTGCGGTTGGCCAGCAGCCGCATGGGTACAATCGGCACCAATGCCACCTTCCACTCTATCAGCAAGAACACGCCCAATGTCAGCACCCCAAACACTAGCAGGCAAATGACCCGTGCAGAAGACCACGGAAAGGTCTTGCCGCCCCAAGTGAGCGCCAGTAGCAGCATCACCACGCCACCAATAAGCACCAGTGATCCCGCAAAATCCACCTTCTTGAGCTTCTCCGTAAACGAGCCCTGAGGCTTAGGAAGTTTCAGCACCAGCATCAAAATGGGCAGCACGGGGATTGCAGCCACCAGATTGATCCAGAAGGCCCAGCGCCAACTGGCCTTGTCTGAAAACACCCCACCCAGCAGCGGCCCCACCACCGACGCTATCGACCACACCGCGCCCAAAACACCCATGTACGCCGCTCGCTCGTGCTCTGCGGTCAGGTCCGACACCACAATAAACACTAGCGACAGGAGCCCAGCGCCGCCCACCCCCTGCAAAGCGCGTCCAAACACCAGCACGCCCATTGTGGACGCCCAGCCACATGCCGCACTGCCTCCCAGAAACACCAGAATTGCTCCCATCAGCGTTGGCTTGCGCCCAAACGTGTCGCTCAGCTTCCCATATAGCGGCTGCAGCGCAGTTGTCGTCAGCATGTAGGCGGTGGCTATCCAGGTGGCATCCGAGAGCGCTGCAAAGTCTTCGGCTATCTTTGGCACTGCCGTCGTCACTATTGTCAGATCCAGGCTGGCCAGCAGCATTGTGAGCCCCAGCGACACAAACACCACGATCTGCCTAGCCACCGTCATCTGTCCCGCTTGCTGCACGCTATTCACCTCTACATCATCCTTTAACTTCTCTCTGGGTAATCGCCAACTAGTTTCCGACATCTAATATCAAAATAATCAAAGAAAAAAGCTTTAAGCAGACGGCTAACATATAGATAGCATGTTTGAATTCTATAGCGATTGTTTCCTAAACGCTATCATGTTTGCAAATTGCTGACCCCTCGGGGCTTGACTTGGCACAAGCTTGGCTTATTAAAATATCCCTCCCCATTTCAGTTCTTCCCTTTTCCGGCTGTTTCCATCGCAATATTTTGTAAACAAACTTTCATTCTATTATCAGCCACCGCTTGTGTGTTGAGCTTGACGAATTCCGTGGCTTCCATCTCTCATGAAGATCCCGCCATGCAACCTGGCGCTATTCTCATTATCTTCAGCAGCAGATGCAATAGCATATGGTAACTGCATTTAAGAACGCGTCTATGTTATTAAAAGGCGTTAAGCCATGTAAGCTTCAGTTTTCTACCAAGCACGCCCGAGGCATTGGCGTTGTATACATAGAGCTGCTGCTATTTACACGTTGAA